>CM040242.1:110134172-110178755 GCA_022545495.1 Chrysanthemum lavandulifolium | reverse complement strand
AGGATTTATCATATAGGTATAAGCATGTTATGTATGCATTATGATATGTGCGAGATGTGTATATAAAGATGTGGTGTTATATGTGTGAGAAATAAGATCAAGATTGTGTGTACGGTCCCTTTAATGTGATAAGAGTGACACATATATAGAGAGAGAAAGTAGACATATGATAGTGACATATTTAGGCGGAAACAATTAGGCGGAAATAGTTTAGCAGAAATATCCGCCATATACGCACATACCCACCAAGTTAATTCCAACACGTTTATTTATCCAAAACCAATCATTTCTTCTTCTTTCTCTCTATTAATCATCATCATCATCTTTAACGGTCGCCAGAGGTTTAACGTCGCTGGAAAAACTTTCCAACTTAATTTGATCAGATGAGAAAGAAAGAGGGTAAGATTGTTGTTTCGCCAGAGATGGTGAGTGTGTGTTTTTTTGGTAACGACGGGTGGGGACAATGTTTGAAGATGACGGAGATGGTGGTTGTTTGTACCCATACCCTGTGTAGGTGTTAGCGTCGTAACGGTGGTATCGGATCAGATGGTGGTGTTGGTTTCATGTTAGCGCATCCGATGGTGAATGTGTCTTATTTTGGGGGTTGTGAGAAAATATGATAAATAGAAGAGGGTGATAGTGACGAGAATGCCCCGACATGCATCTAACAAATCCAATAGTTGATATTACTTTTATACTTTTAAACTTTGCTTCTTTCTAATAGATCCGCTGCCCTATGCTCTAACCACATACATATTGCGCAAAATCTTTTAGAGGTTCCGTATACGCATCCTATTAGCGTTTACTTGGCTCATTTATCGAAAGTTAAAATTAACTAATGTTTTTAAATACTCATATTTTATATTAGAGAAAATTACCAAAAGATGCCAATTTTTCAAGGTTAGTCCATTTTCTAGACACTTTTCTCATCACTTTCCCAAAAGAGCAATGCTCAACTGCTCAACTTCTCGACTCCATTATTTTTATGACATGTGTCTAAGTGTTAGGTGAGATATTTTTTTACTTTTAACTTAAGTGACCAATTTACCCTCAAACACATATATAAAAGACACCACATATTTCATTTTTTTTTAATTTTTTTCTCTCTCTCTCTCTCTACCACCAAGATCCCACCATCTTCACCATCTTGCCACCATCACCATCTTCAGTTCTTCACCATCTTGCAATCATCATAAAAGACAACACAAGATCCGTCCAAGACCATCGTCAAAGATCCGGCCAACACCCATCGTCAAGATCCGGTGTCAAGATCTACCGATCCGGCCAGATCCGGTGTCGATATTCTCTGTATCCGCCTTGGGAATTTCGAAAGCGAAGACAAGCTATGATCCTACCGTGTCGACATATACAACATTTTTTTTAGATCTGTGATGCGTTTATAGATCTGTGATACTTTGGTTTGAATTTATGATACTGTAATACTTCTTTGTTTCTTTGTTTTATGAATCTGTTTCTTTGACTTTGTCTTTATGATGATGTAATACTTCGAAAGACGACAACATGGGTCTTTATGATACATTGGTTTGAATTTATGAATCTGTGATATCGTGGTACAACATTTCTTTGACTTTGTCTTTGTGATACAACATTTCTTTGACTTTGTCTTTATGATACATTGGTTTGAATTTATGAATCTGTGATACCGTCAAATAAATTAAACAATAATTGTTTGATATAAAAAACAATACAAGGATCATTTAATATTGTATTATTTTTTTGTTTTTGTTTTTCTTTTTTAATAAAATTGTGGTTAATAAAGTTATGGTGGAGATGGATTTATTGAATGTGGATCGAGTGATGAAATAAGTAATTTTGTGTCAGTTTTGATCAAGATAGATGATTTTTGTGGTTGAAAGACGGTGGTTAAGCGGAGAAATGTGGTTGTTGAGTTGATGAACAAAGGTGGTGGTGGTGGTTATGGACCTGTAAGGTTAATTTTTGTGGTTGGCGGTGGTGGTGGCGAAAGAAGTTGGGTGATCGAGCGATGAGAAAGCGGCAGTGGTGGTGGTGGTTATGGAGCTAGAAGTGGTGAGGTAGGATGGAGTTTGGTGGGGTAGTGTGAGATAATTAATAAAGAAATATAATAAAGTAAATTGGTCATTTAAGTTAAAAGTAAAAATATCTCACCTAACACTTGCATACACGTCATAAAAATAATTGAGTCGGCGAATTGAAAGTTATCATTTTTAGAAAAAGATGAAAAGTTGCCTAAAACTGACAAACCTCAAAATTTGACCTCTTTTAGTAATTTTCTCTTTATATTAATATACATCTTTTACGAGTTGTTAAATGACATCTGAATGGTGACTCAAAGCGAGCATGCACTTTTAGAATGTTAGCCGTTATTTACAATTATTGGATGAGACTTATACTCTTGGCAAGGTATATGCTAAAATGTTGAATTGCATGCAAGTATGCAACTATGCCATCTGTAGAGCTTCGCAATATATCAAATGGTCTCAAGTTAATAAAGATAAATTAATCTAGCAATTTATGGACCACTTAAAACTAAAGATGATAGATTCACTTCAATATTTTGTGCCAAGTGACTAAATTTATAACGTGTGGTGCTCTCCCTCATATATGTTTTTCGCTATATGTTAGAGATGCGGAAAACGACTGAAATCCAATATCATTGTCAACCCGGCTAAATTGTTGTATCTCAAAGCGTTCACTTAAATCCAACGGTTCTGTCTTGCCATACCTGGTGTAACAGCAGGTCCTCGATAGAGATCAAATGAACTTCAACAATGTATATACTTATTTACAACTTTCTTAGGTTCTAAATAGGTCTATCTAGCTTACTTGTAAAGTTTCCTGTTTGATATTTTTTATACAGTTCAATTTATGTGAAACTTTGTTCATCTATATTGTTAACACAACTCTGGAATAAAAAAAACTTTAAAGCAAAATGAAACTAATTTACAAAAAAGAAGCTAAAAGCAAAATGGCATATTTCCATAAATCTTTGAGCAAAACAACACTAATTCAATTTTGTAGATATGGATAACTAGAAACAGCAATTTCTACTAATCTGCTTACCAATTTACCCGACTTTAAGTTGTGTGTCTCTAACAAAGTCCAGCACGCAAAAAATATACCTTCTTCTAGCTAGATGATGAAACCATATTCAAATCCTTGAAACCCTGCAACAATAATTACAGCACGGAACAATATATCAGTGAGTTATGCATTGTTTTCATTCACTTAACAAGAAGGTCAACAATATGTTATTAACCTCAAGATGTTAGATAGAAAATAGAGTAGGAAAGGGGATGGACATGTCTTTTGCATGTGGAAGAAAAGAGGGGACAAGATGAAGAGTGTGTTAGATGGCTTAGAGTGATGAAGAAGGTGTATCTAGGAGCAGGCCAATAGTTAGCCACTGTTAATAGCTGATGTATCAAAATTTGCGTAAGATAACAGTAAAACCATGTCTTTTTATTTAATAAGGAGATATGAAAATGATAAAGTACGTAAAATTTACAAGTAAACGAAATGTATTTATCTGTTTATCCTAACTATAGTTATATAGCCTCTAAACAATGGTTACGGTTATTAGTATTAACAATCTCCCCCCTGTATAATCGTTGCATCTTTAGGTCCTGATTTAACTTGTTTTGCAGTTAAGACCTTATTAACTTCAATGTTCCATAAATATACTTTTCAATTCCATGACTTTCCAACATGTCGATCATCTTGATAAACAAAATCTTTATGAAATTTTGTGTAAAATAAAAATAAAAAAGACAGATATATATACAAAAAATGTAAATTTTAAATAATATTTATCAAGTGTTATTATCTTGGATAACACTTAAATAGTGTTGTGCCTGATATAGACATCACTAAATATCAAAATCAAGTGTTTCCTTTGTTAACCAATTATCGGACAAAACTAAAATTTATAGTTATTAATTATTTCCTTTGTTATACACGATATCAGACAAAGCTAAGATTTCAAACTTGATTTTTTTTTTCAGCTGTTCATTTTTAACCTGCATAGTTTCTATTTGCTCTTGGATATTTTTAGCATATGTCAAAGTAAGATTTGTTTCAATAGAAAATGTTTCAACTAAATAATGCTCAGTCTTATATTTATCATTCATTAACTTAGTTTTAGCCTTTTTAGCCTTTTCCTTCTTTATTTTGTTTTAAGTCTTTTACTTGATGTCTAAACATTGTATTTGATTCGGGATGGAATGTACCTTAGCAGTATCAGAATCGTTCTCAGTAGAAAGTACTTTGTTGAGAAACGCGTTGATTGGTGTTTGTAGGCTTTGAAATGCCTTAGTTAACAATGTCATTGCTTTCATCTTATCTTTCAACTCTTCATATGGTTCACTTCCATCATTCTCTGAGTCAGACAATTGTGCAGGTTCCTTGTCAAGTTTCAAACTTCGCCAGAGTAAAATATTTTCGACGGGATCATTTTTGTACAAGCACCTAAGTCGGTTCCTTGCATTTGCTTTGAAAGCTCATCCCACATTCCTTTAGCAGTCCCAGAACTATCAATACACGCTAATATCTCATTAGTCATTCCTCGACGAAGTATGATTTTGCAACCTTGTCAGCTTTGAGTCTGTTGTTTTGTTTCTCAGAAAGACTAGATCTGTTCAACACTTCTCGCCTTGCGGAAGTGGAAGATCAGCATTTATATAGAACTCTGCTGGACCTGCTTTCAAGGATTGTAAAATCTCCTTGCCAAGTTCTTGCCAGTCAATGAAGCTGAGAAATCGATTTTTCCATTGAGAATAATGGCAGCGGCAGAAAAGAACTGGTGGTTCCTTATCTGAACCAATAGTCATAACCAATCTCGATTCAATAGATTGTGCAGGTTCCTTGTCAGCAACCAAAGCCAATGGATTGAGATTCCTAAATAGAGCATGAATATCAATTTCTGAAAGATTTTGATTCTCCATAATGTTTGTAGCAACTTGTTTCCATTCTGGTTTCAAGCTGTTGAGAAATTTGATGTTGATTTCGATGTTGGATTCGCAAATACCATCCATTCGGAGTTCATTAAGCAATCTGCAATAACGATTGTAAGTAACTTCCAGGGATTCACCATCTCTAGCTTTAAAACCTTCATAGCATCTAGCCACTTCCATAAGAGCACCTGACTGCATTAGTTTTGGAAGCGCATCCCACAATCCTTTAGCAGTCTTGTGACTATCAATACATGCTAATATATCATCAGTCATTCCTTGAAGCAAGTATAATTTTGCACGTCTGTCAGCTTTGATTCTGTTGTTTTGTTTCTCAGAAAAACTATATCTGTTCACCACTTCTTGTCTTGCGGAAGTGGAGGATCAGCTTATATAGAATTCTGCTGGACCTTCTTTCAAGGATTGTAAAATCTCCTTACCAAGTTCTTGCAGGTCAATGAAACTGAGAAATCGAATTTTCCATTCAGAAAAATGGTCAGGGAAGAAAAGAACCGGTGGTTCCTTATCTGAACCAATAGTCATAAGCAATCTCGATTGATAAGATTGTGCAGGTTCCTTGTCAACTTTCAAACCTCGGCTTGAGGAATAATTTTTTTGTCTTTTGTCAGCAACCAAAGCCAATGGATTGAGAATCCTAAATAAAGCATGAATATCAATCTCTGAAAGATTTTGATTCTGTCTAATGTTTGTAGCAACTCGTTCCCATTCTGGTTTCAATCTGTTGAGAAATTTGATGTTGATATAAATGCTGGATATGTCAATACCATTCTTTCGGAGTTCATTAAGCAATCTGCAATAACGATTGTAAGTAACTTCCAGGAATTCACCATCTCTAGCTTTAAAACATTCAAAACATTCATAGCTTCTAGCCACTTCCATAAGAGCATCACTTCCCTGCATTAGCCTTGAAAGCGCATCCCACAATCCTTTAGCAGTCTTGTTAGCATCAATACATGCTAATATCTCATAACTCAATCCTCGAAACAAGTATGATATTGCAACATCGTCAGCTTTGAGTCTGTTGTTTTGTTTCTCAGAGAAACTAGATCCGTTCACCACTTCTTGTGTTGCAGGAAGTGGAGGATCAGCGTTTACATAGAACTCAGCTGGACCTTCTTTCAAGGATTGTAAAATCTCCTCACCAAGTTCTTGACGATCAATGAAGTCGAGAAATCGATCTTTCCATTGAGAATAATCAGGGTCGAGGAAGCGGAACAGAACGGGTGGTGCCTTATCTGTACCAATAGTCATAGCCTCTCTTGACATGATTACTGTTTCCATTGGATAAATCTAATAAAATGAAGAATTTAAAAAGAAATGCCAAAGTCAATAATGAGCAGTGTCAAAGTCAACAGTGATCTGTAGTATCTTCGTAAACACAAAATGGTACGCAATTAATAGTCTAGTTCCAAAGCAATACACGGACACTTTCAACTTCTTTTGTTTTCAATGACCTATTTCTTTTGTGAAATTACTAATTGCAAAGGTAGGCATATTTATTTGCAAAATATGGTTTAAACTGCGAAACCATACCTAACCAAATCAAAACTCGGTTCAGTATTGCTCGGTTTGACAACCTTTGGTGTTGGCAGCCAAAACCAAACCCCTAATGCCAAGGAAAACACATCACAGCACACATAGCCGTAGGGCTGTAGATAAATCGTTCATGAACAGTTCATGAATCGTTCATCTCAACCTAATTCATTTAGTACACTATCATTTTCTTATAAATGACCATTTTGGATGATTTTATACCTTGGAAAGGTCAACATCTTTGCACAGCTTTTTTACCTTAAATATCAGATAATTCACTCATTTAGAATAAGCAGATAAATCACCAAGATGATTTTTTCAAAAAAACTTGATCAATTTGCTAAAATAATGTGTATATAATCCCATGTAATAAATCAGTGTAGCCATTCAATTATTTTATTCTGACATCGTTGATCCCACCATTAAGCCTCTAATTACTACAACACACACCGCCTCATAATGCTCAGAAACAGTTCATTCAACAATCCGCAAACTCGTCTATACTACTTTCATTTCAACCTTCAAAAAACTCGTTTTTCTTTTTGTCTTGCCTTAGGGGGTGTTCAACTTCCTTATTTCAGTGTACATAAGCAAATAAATAAGCAGATATATGATTATAAGCAGATAAATAAGCAATCCCCAAACACCATTTCAAAAATGTTCAAATTATATAGCACCATTTAAAAAACGAAAGTAAATGAAATCAACTACTACCTCTTTTTGTCTTCTTAAGCAGAAGCCACAAGTCCATGCGTACTAATAAGCTACAATCAACAACAACCGTAAATAACATTAAACTCAAAACATCATCAAATAATGAGAATAATAATAATAATAATAGATACCCAACCATAAAGGGGTGTTTTAAATGGTTTGCCAAACGCTATTATTTACATTTCACAAAGGCAACAATCACTCCCAAAACATAATCCTCTCTAAGTAAACGCAGATTATCACTATTTTCATCATGGTTTATTAAATACTACGGGTGCTTGTTTAAGCTTATATGTGGCTTATGAGCTTATTTGTGTTTCAGCTTATATCTCATAAGCCTTAATTTTCCGACTTATTTTAAGGCTTGTAGAGCTTATATAAAGTTGTTTTTTTTTTTTCATATAAGCTCATAAGTCTTAAAATAAGCCGGAACATTAGGGCTTATGAAATATAAGCCGGAATCAAATAAACTCATAAGCCCACATGTAAGCTTAAACAAACACCCCCACGTGTCAGTATTTTGTTGGTTAGACTCACTTTTTTCAAAAAACAATAAACTGTTTCAGGCATACTATTATTTACATTTAGCAAATGCAGTATAATATAGTAATCAGTATCAAAACACAAACCCAAACAGGCTGTTAAAAATAAAGCAACCTTCAAAAGTGAAAGTGAAGTAATGATTATGTAAAAGTGAAAGTGCTTATAATGAGATATGATACTCGTTGCATATATTTGTAGAATTAGGGTTTATGAAGAATTTGGGGGTTTATGGAAGGAGCATTTTGTGAATGCACCAGTGAATGTCTGTTTGTTGGGTGGGATGGAGGATTTATGTCTCCATTTTATATGACTATCAAAATCAAATTTTTTTAATTAATTTTTCTAACCATATCTATTTGATACTAATTGTTCACTTTCACAGTTCTAAAAAATCCTAATAACTAGTCAGCAATCAAATATAATTTATACATACTAAAGTTTATTTTCATTAGTCGAAAGATTAAATAAATATTTATTTGTGACATTTTAAAATAGCAATGTGAACATTTTATGTATGAAAATTTATCATTGGTGTTATATACATGATTTTTCTGTTCAAAACATACATTTTCGGATGTTTGAATAGTTGTTTAGAAATACCGGCACCCGAAAAACTCAATTAGTTTCAAAGATAATAACGTCAATATGAAGGAACACACTATGAACGAACGACACAAAAACAAAAGCATGTCTATGTATTAATGTCGTGGTGCCTCTTAAAGACCACCAAACATACTACCGATCCAGCATTTAATGTTGAAACGCACATCTTAGAACGGCCGTAAGAAGTTGCACATTCATGCACCATAAATACGCAACAACAACCTCATAACCTCATTGGTAAGCATTAAATACTCAGATATCATACCGAGCGATATAGCATGCATTCGCCAACTCTAATACTCATTCTTACGCGTCACAGCACTCACGGACTCAACACCTATGGCGACATTGGCACTGGAAAACCGGGTTTGATATTGGACCGCACACCGAGGTAAGAAGCGCATCTTCGTGCACCATATGTCACTACTACACAAAACCACATTAGCTACGATGAAGTAAGGATCAACGAGAGTAAATTAAAATGAGAGCGTGAGAAGAAACCACAACAAGACATTTCGGATGATCTAAAGAAATGATGATCTCTCATAATTCTCTTCCCATTCAAATGTGTGGCCAAATTTTCTTCTCATTCTTCTTATTTCAATTCTCTTCTCACTCAGATCTCTTCCCTACGATTTATAAGCCCATTAGGTACGGTCTCAAACCGTACCAGATAACAACAGACTAAAAATAAAGTATTTTACAGTGCGGTTTATAACCGTAGCAAAACTTGACTATTTGGTACCCTTTTTTATAACCGTAGTGCATTTCTTCTACTTTTTTCCCGCACGGTTTTTAATAACCGCACTAAAATCAATTTTTCATAAAAATATATATTGAATTCCGCTCCAAAACCTGTAACCAAACACTACCACAATATCTTTCGCACGACTTAAACATCGCGCATACACAACACAATATTCAACAAACTTAACATTCTATATAAACATCAACCAACGAATAACTGAAAGTTAGACAAAAGTGTTATAAAAACCGTAGCAAAAAAGAATTATTTGGTGCGGTTTACAAATAAACCGTGACGTATGACAAAGAAAATTTGACTATTTTGCTAAATAAAATCGCGTTATTATTTTGCCATATAACAACGTACTAAAAATAAAGTATTTTACAGTACGGTTTATAACCGAAAAAAAAACTTGACTATTTGGTACCTTTTTTATAACCGTAGTGATTTCTTCTACTTTTTTCCGTACGGTTTTTTAATAACCGCACTAAAATCTATTTTTCATAAAAAAATATATATTGAATTCCATGTTCCAAAACCCGTAACCAAACACTACCACAATATCTTTCGCACAAGACCTAAACATCGCCGCATGCACAACACAATATTCAACAAACTTAACATTCTATATAAACATCAACCAACGTGAATAATCTGAGTTAGACAAAGTGTTATAAAACCGTAGCAAAAAGAATTATTTGATGCGGTTTACAAATAAACCATGTCGGATGACTAAGAAAACAACGGGTTTCATTTACTACTGTTTTTAAAACCGTATCAAAGACATTTTTTGTATTTGATACGGTTTTTGTGTAACAGTATCTAATTACCGTCTCAATCAAATAACACAAAAGTAGTGTGTCTGGTTGATTCATATTCAATTGTATTTCTTTGAGACATCATTGGACATCGTTTAAGGTAAGCGAATGTTTTATTAGTTTCGATGCTACCACATACATATTGTGCAAAACTTTAGAGCTTCCGTATATGCATCACATTAGCGTTTCCTTGGCTAATTTTATATTAATAAACATCTTCTGCGACTTGTTATTGTAAAATTTACTTATATCATTTTTTTTTTGAATGGAAGCATAATTGTATTTGATGGCACAATTGTTTATTCTTTGCGATTTTCTCCTTTGCGTAACTCCTTTTTTAGCATGCTTTGCTTTTAAGTAGAAGCGACAATTTGTGACCAACCATTTGCTAAAAGCACAATGATCTTTAACAACGAAAACAATTTGATGGGGAAGAAAAAGTATGATTGATTGAAGGCAACTCAAAATATTTTGTGATTTTTACGGTTAGGGTTTAGGATTATGCATAAAATATGAAAAACAAAATCATAATAAAAACAAAATAAAGCGAAAATAACTAGAATCCCTCCGAATCACCGATGAGTAGCTGATGACCGGAGGAAAGAAAATTTTGTTGATGAATCTTACCTAAAGCTCGGATACCATGTAAAAACCAAAGAGTTGTATTATTGATCAAATCACTTACATATAAGATACCATGTGTATATATATCAAATACATAATTTTGATAATAAGCAACATAATTCAAACCATAAATCTGATAGACCCAAACCACTATTATATTTAGGCCAATTAACTTATCTAACATATAACATGTGAATTGTGACTCAAAGTGACATTGAGCATTTACTTCTACAATGTTAGCCTTCGACATTTACAATTATTGGATGAGACTTTTTTTTATTTTTTTCTTTTTCTTTTTATTGAATAATAAAAAAATAAAATAAAAATAAAATAAAATATTTTAACAAATTTAATTTGACTAATCGTGACGCCATTATACAATTGGCCATCAATTCGTTGTTTTTTTCTCATTCGAGATGGTTCAAACTTTACCTAAAAACCTGGAAAGGGTGTCTTACTATTAGGGTGTTCGCGGATCGGTAATATTCACAAGAACCAAATCGAATTGGTCAAAACTTATACCGAACTAAATATTCGGTTATTCGGTTTGGATATAGGTTTAATGAGAACCGAAAACCTAATTCATATAAATATATATCTCTTCTATATATTTATATAAAAATATCACTAAAAGTCTTTCTTAGTATAAATAAATAAACATTATTTAAGCTTGGAAAAAATATGCTAAAAATATATATAATTAAATGAAAAAATAATTAAAATTATGTTATTCTGTTATTCTTTGGTTTGGCTTCGGTTAAATAATATTTGAATTCGGTTCGGTTTGGTTTCGGTTTGACTCAATTTTTTAACCAAACCGAATAATCCGATAACCGAACCACGAACACTCTACTTACCATCTCTTATCTCTTTTAACTTTTCTTTTTCTTACCCTTTTTAATTTAGTTTTTTCTTTGATTCGTTTTTTCATTAATATTATACATTTTCTCGACTTTTCCTTTAGTACTCATATACGCTTAAAAAATCGTCATTATTATTTTGCTAAATAAAATATGTTAAAGATGATAATATGATGATGACGAAAATGGTCAAACACGAGTTTGCAAACAATAATAATATTAGTGAAATCAAATTGTGACATACGTATTTTTGAAACTAATTTACGAAAAAGAAGCTAAAAGCAAAATGAAACTAATTTACGAAAAAGAAGCTAAAAGAAAAATTACATATTTCCGTAAAGCTTTGTGCAAAACAACAGATAGCTAGAATTCTAGAAACAACAATTTCTACTAGTCTGCTTACCATATTACCCGACTTTGAGTTGTATTTGTCTCTAACAAAGTCCAGCACGCAAAAAAAAAATAAATAAATAAATAAATAAATAAATAAACATCAACCAAAAGAGAAAACGGGTAAAGTAGGTTGAACTTAAAAGGTTTGGCCCAATAATAATGTATAAACCTCAATGGATTTGTTGAAAATGATACAAGTTATTGTTAAATTATATAACTTCTGTAATCACTAATAAAAACGGAAGAAAATGTACGCCAACCAAACCAACCCGACCCGTTTTGACAGGTACAATTAGTAGCTTGTTTTGATTTATTTCACATCCCGCCTAACCAGCATCTACACAATACAACTTACACGGTGTAATGATACAGAAACTGCTAAAACTGTCGTCATCATATACTTAGCGTATCATGAAACACTCCAGGAAATAAAAGTTTAAATTACAAGAAATTAAAAACCTCCAGCTCATCGAACACCCCTTTGTTAGGAAGACATGCGGTATCTGCAAGGCCACCAGAAAGCAGAAACTGAACTATGTGGGATCATTCAGAAGATATGAAGCGATATCATATGCAAATCTTTTTCTTGTCAAGGTAATCAAATATGGCAGCAATGAGTCAATAACATATACAAAATACAAACAATCAGACACGCAGACTAGAACTGGCAAACCCAGGTTGTTTTATGGCTATATACTGAATACATTTTCTGTGATTTTTGAGCAGCTTTCACTTTAGAAGTGACTTTTAGTTCACAAAATCGACCCATTAGAGAGAAAATATCAGCCAACTCGTGCCATTTACCCATAAATGGACCAGAGATGCTAAATCCAGATTTAACAATAGGCTTTATGACAACGATCAGACTTATATGATCTTTATACTTAGAATTTAGAAATGTTATCATACAATTCAAAATATATTTTCATGCATAGGGTGACATTATTTTATAGAGTAAGAATAAAAGGATCGTCCAAAACAGCACGAACGACTGCAAAGAAAAAGACATGGCTGGCTGGTTAATATACAAATATGGCAGATGATGTTAAAGCATTTGATGGACAATTAACAGGTATGAAGACTTTACCAAAGCCCCGCCAAGGAATCCATCCAGTAGAACCCTGTTCCAGCTATCAAAGTATGTACGGATTGAAAACCCTGCCTTGGCTGTTAGACATACGGATGTAATAGCCATGACGAGTACATAAACGACAAACCCCATGAGACCAGTAAATCCCAATATTCCAGCAATCACTCCACCAATGATAGACATGAATGTTCGACTGCATGATCAGATTTTATGGTCAGAAGATTAGGATCGCAATATTTCTATAACTAATGGAAGTTGAAACAAGATTTTTATAACTCTAAAAAGACCATATTGCATAAAAGGTAATTAGCATTGCTCTGATATGTTTATTCAATAAAACAATTCATATTTATTCACACAAAGTTTTGAAAACTTAAAAACTTTTCGATTACTAAGTTGACTGGTCTAAAACCCCGTGACACCTGGAAAAAAAGCCAACATGGTAAAAGTCACATGCCAGCTGCCATGACATCATTGTAATCGAGTGACCTGTTACCTTAAATCAAAACGTTTGAAAGCTTTTATACAGAACTTTGGAAAGTTGGTTACATTTTTATATGTGAAAACAAGGATGGTTGCTCAAAAAAGAAAAAAAGACCAAAGTTTGTTAGCTTTGCTTTGCAAATTTTTAGCAAAAAAAGATAAACAAAATTTCGACACATATAGTTGGAGAAAACTTTCCGAACCATATAATGATCTGAATCACAATCCTATAGTGAAAATTAGAGAACTAACCTGTAGTATACCACCTTCATGTTGCTTTGCAAATTTTCAGCATTGAAGGTTGGTACTTCATTTTCATTTGATTTTTTCCAGAATCATCTTGACCAGCCATAGCCTCCACCTTTGTGATTTTATGGCAAAGAACAAAGATACATTAGATGCGAATGACAACAAAACAAACAATCAATTCTCATTAACACCTTATATACTTTATTATGGCCTTGACTTCTAGTTTCATCTCAAAAGTTGATGAGCAAGACATATAATGTTTTAACACTACTTCAAATCATGCTTTTGTAACTATTCTTTATGCATCTGCCAATCTTCACATTTACACACAGAATATGTTTGTATCTTCCTAATTACCTATGAAATCACACTAATCAAAGAAATATTGTGACAATAATGAGCTTAATATTAAAGTAGCTTTATAAACAAACAAATGATTTCAACTGATTTATATCCGAAGTAGAGAACACACTGTATTTAGCAGGAAACCATGTGTGTTAGCACAGTGTGATAACGGATAAATTTTAGCACCCCCAATAAAGTAATAAACTAATAACTAAGTTATTTTACATAATTAAACATATCATACGATTAGCAATATCAAGAATTGTCAGAGACGATAAGATAAGAGATGCTATCATAGAAACTTATTCCCCCTTAAAAAAAATATACAACGCATGGCTCTGATCATAACTTCATGAAAAACTTGACACTTGGCTAAATATCATAATGACATAAAAAGTATTTGGATATGCCTATTAGTAGTGATTATCTAGTATTGAATAATCAAAATCAGGTATATATTTGTATGAAAACAGGCTGCAGAGATATTTTTGGACATGTATGTTTTAATAATAAGATAGCTGTGTAAGCGGTCAGAAAAGTCTACCTAATTTAAGAAGCTTATAAATAAAATGACAAAACACGAGCTGAAAAGGAAGAGGCATTTTGTGATATGCTGATATATAAAGTCTCTCAAACTAAGTCAAAACAAACGGTAATTGCAGCGTGTAAGGGGTACCATTAACTTACCCTAGGTCATACAAAAAAACTACCTAAAACAGGTAAGCTGACCCCAAGACAATCACATAACTAAATGCAGAACATGTTTATCTCAACATTGAAAAGTGACTATTGATTTATTTCGATAAGCTAAGTTGCTCCAAACGAACATCCAAACACCTACATAACTGGAGAAAGCACATGGACCAATACAACCCCAACGAAAAGCTAAGTTGTTTAACCATACTAATGTGGACTTAAAAAAATGATCAGTTTTACCTTTGCGTTAATCAGGAGATAACGCATGGCTTGACTTTGTTATATTTTTAAACTGAACAAGTTTGACCAAATTTTATCGCGTTCAACTGTTCAAAGTCAAAACCTATTACCCCCAATTGGGCATAAGCAATTAAAACATAAAAAACAACAACATTAAGAAATGTAGTGTACTTTGATTCAATTAAAACTTGTTACTGTCTGATAGTTAATAAAGAGTGCATTTGATTCCATCACACACACAAGCTGGCTTCATAGTTCGTTTCTTAATGTTAGGCGCAACTTTTTTATTTTTATTTTTATTTTGCCTCAATCATATTGCATTTGACGAAATCAATGAATCATACACATCCTTTTATAGTATTATATCAGAGAGCGGGTTTGAAACTGAATCGAACATGATTTATAGTTTTATTTTTCAATCGCTATGCCTAGTTGGCGAACATATTACAACCATGAAAAAGCTGACGGGATAAAACTTGGTCCAATTTCGCCCATTAGAAGCATAAGGAAAACAAGTCATGTGCTATCAGTCAAGTGAGTCTAATGCCCAAAGCTGACACTATCCACGAGGGCAGAGCCAGAAAATTTTGCTCGAGGGGCACATTTTAAATTTTTTAGAAACTATACTATAAATTGTTCGTGAGGGGGGCAAATTACAATAAAGTCAAATATTTTCAAAAATTACACTACAATTTTTTCGCTAGGAAGGCACGTGACCCTTGTGGACCAACCCCCGGTATCCAAGTATAAGCAAGTATGGTGTACCGTTGATAATTTTGATTAGAAACCGATCAACATGTAACAGAGTACTATAATACACTTTGACCAAAATAAAGTAAACTAAAAAATAAAGATCAACTCCAAGTCATGACTAAAATTTACTTTTACCTAGTCTCCCAAGGCCTCCGATACTAGTTTCATTTTCAACTAGAAAGATTTTCTTGTATTGCGTCACCTCATTCATACTCTTTTAAAAGACAAGAAGTACGTTACAGTTTAACTTTATGGGGCGTCCATGAATATAACTAAACACAATACAATAAGCTGAAGCTATCAAACAACGAAATACACAAACAGAGACACACTAACAATATCAGTAATCCATGGATTAGTCGGTCAAAAGGTCGGAAACCAAAGAAAGAAAACACAGATAGCATCTAACGCTCCTAACAAAGTAAACAAGTACGTAGTACATTATCCTACGCCACTAGTAATTTAAAAATCTGATTAGGTTTTAAGTTGGCTTGACTTATTTTAGCAAAATTGTAACCTAAAGTGGAACATACTAAACAATAATTGAAGGTGATTAACACACAAACGCTTAGATCAATTATTATTATTATTACTATAAATAAATAAAGTAGATCGAAGTGATAAAAACAAATCTTTAGCCCTAGAAACAAACCGAAAAGTAAGAACGAAGATATATACATACCTACTAGTGTTGTTGTTGTTGTTGTTGTGTTGATAGATTATTTGGATGGAGATTTTGATTTGCTTTTCCAGGTGAGCGACTGACTTTGATATGTCCGGTGGGTGGAATGGGGGTTAGATCCAACTCTACTCTATTCGGGTTATGCATGGGCCTTTTTTCTAAATTAAAGCCCAATGGCTATCTTTTTCTTTCTTTCTTTCGGATTCATTTTCTTCAACTATATATAATCATCATGTGAAAAAAAAATCTTTATATAATAAAATAGAAAAGAACTTTTTGATAAAAATGAAATTTAACTCATACAAAAGTTTGATTTACATAGTTTGGTAATTAAAGGATTCTGGTTTGCTCAAAATTAGCTCAATTTCGTGTCGCAAATAAAATGACCAAAACACGTGTGTTTGAATTGCAAAAGGAAAATAAAAAATAAAAAACAAGTAATTTTTAAAGTTTAGGTCATAAAATAGCCATGTATTTATCATCATTTCCTCGTTAGCATTCGAACTAAAAGGTTTTCCAATTTTTGTTACAAACTTCAAATTTTGTCACACACCATTTCTCGCTTTACCGCATTTAGACTAGATTTAATCCCAAGACAAGAATTGAATTTTATAACTAGATAGATATCGTGATAAAAAGTTTATGAGTTATATACAAAAATAATAAAAGTTTTGAGGATTGGAATTAAACATAATGTTTGAAACCTGGTTCGACCCGTGGTTCAACCATTCAACTGCTCCGTCAAAAATAGGTCAATTTAAATTGTGTCAACCCGACGAGTTGGCCAAAAAACGGTCCAAATTAAACCAGATCAACCATGGGTTTGAGAATATTTTCTTTTATAGTTTCAACCTCCCACCTTTTCTTTTTTTTTTTTTTTTTTTTTTTTTTTGTATATTTGTTTTTCTTTCTTTTTCTTCACTTTCTAATTTTTTACAAACTTTCAAATTCTGGCCGTCATTGGCTTCAAACTTGAAGATTTATCAATTGATCTTTTGTAAACTCCTATTAAGCTCAAATTAATCTTAAAATGTGAGACAAATACTTAAATGTCAATATGTTACTGTAAAGTGACTTTTGTCCATCATAAAGAAGTGAAGAGTAGATCCACATATAGAGGATAGAAAAACTAGTGCAATGTAGGCTTTTTGCTATGTTAACACACTTATAAATTATAAGTAATTGTGATATGTATTACAAACTTACAAATTATGAATGTCACAAGTTGGTTCTTTACATAGGCTGAATATTCCATTAAAGTTATGCAAGACACGAGTTTATATTGCGTACAGAACAAACCTTCAATGATCGGCGTATCTTCTCATCCAAAACGAGTCAATATATATCATATAACTCAAAACAAGTTTTTCATTAAATGCTCACCCTATCAATTTTGTTTCATTAAGATTTACTGGCTTCTCAATATATGCCTGATGGTTATATAGTTAATTGGTGCAAACATGTTTAACATTAATTATGCTAAGTGCTAACTACTCCTATTTAGCACTTGTGTTACATTACGTTTTATCAAACATCTTCAAATACTCTATATCCGTTATGACAACACTGCGTGCATACTAAAAATAGCAGTACTGGATGATTCACAAACGGTGTTTGATTTCCTCATTTTCTGAAGTCTCTTTATCTTTTATTCCCTTGAAAGGCAACGAACATAATCACTTATACTATATACAATCTTACACAAACACATCAATGATTGTCACAGTACTTGAACCCGGCCACAACCTCTTGGTCGATAACATAAGTCTCACACAGGTACCGCTAGCTGGCCAAATGCTTTTGATTCTTTCTATTTATTTAATTTCTAATATGCTTATTCAACTAAATCACAAAACCAACTTCTACTATAAATATATTGAATGCACTAATCTAATTTCCTCAATGCATCAGATATAGTTTGGCGAGTAAACCATCACCACCGTTCGGGTAAAACCCACCTGCAACACTCTCTTTTCCGGTTCCATACACAATTCTTAGTATTTCTCGTGGTGTTCGGCCATATGCCAATGAATCTTTATCACCTGCTAGCACGTTCCCTTTTATCTTCCTTTCAGCCCCTAGCTCAAGTGGCACACTGAGCCCTTCATCTTTTAAACCACTACTGCCTAACTTGTTTCGTAGCTGTGATATTTTGTTAGTGAACTCACCTACAGTTATATCATAAGGAACCACCTTTTCTTTTGCCCGTTCATAAAGAAGGCTTCTAATGACCGCGTCTTGACCTGATTCTACTCCCAATAAGCCTGCTACAAGCTGATCATCATTGTTTTTAAAAAATGTCATGACATAAGAATTGCCAATGCATGATACATCAGAAATGAATTACGTAGTAAACTGTGGTTTTAACAAAGAAAAGGTACCTTAGAGGGAGTTTAATGTGCAACACGTGTGTTTTGTGTTAGCTAAATTATTCTTATATTGCAAAAATTTATTCATTTTAAGCAGCTTAGTTATTTCTTGTGACAATCAAATAAATTTACCTTTCTTGAAACCGGGCTATGGAGTTTAGGATTTGCTCCAACGTAACCGGTAAGGCCAACGTAAGGGATCACATAGCACGAAATAAGATAATTGATGTCATTAGCATAAGGATCAAAAGGTGGAGATAAAGGCTCCCCAAATGCATTATTCATAACAGTTGCAAATGATTCGCTACTTAGATTCAACAATGGCCTTGGAAATCCTCGTACCGTCTTCTTAATCGCCCTAGATTAGTAAAAACCAAAAACTAACATCAATTATTAGCAAACAAAAAGAGCAACATGGCATAGCCAAAACTCTATGCAAGTCCAAAAATACTTAAAAGGGTACGTGAAAAAACCTTAGGTGACCAATTTCTTGATAACCAAATTGAGTAATTATGTCTTGAACAAAAAGACTAAGATTAGCCTGCTTTGCACCGATTGGTGATGGGCCGCCATCGGCTAGATCGGGTTCTATGCTATCTAGACCCTTACCCAAGGATCCATACAAGAAATACTCGGCTTCAAAATACTCTAGATTTAGAGGAAACTCTAAAAGATTTTTGTCGCTTTTGGGTAAGAAAGACGTCGAGTGCGCCACGCTAGTGGAGGCGAGGAGAAGTACAAGGAATGTGGTAGCGATCATGGTCGTGGTAGTGGTGGCGATCATGGTTGTGGTAGTAATGGCAAAATGTAGTAAGATTTTACTATTCTTAGCTTAATACTATTATGGTTTGAATTTATTTTGTGTATGTTTGAATCCATTTTTATAGGCATTTAAGGAGTGGAACTGTCGCCTAAAGTGCCACATGGCAGAGTTGGAACATGACACGTGGAAAATAAACTTTAGCCCAAGGAATAAGAGTAGGGGTCGTTCATGGTCACAAAAATCGATACGTAGCACATTATGTATTTTGACGTTTTTCAAAATAATATAAATACGACGCAAGACAGACGCATAAAATGAGCTATTAGACTTCCCTGTTAGGAGTTACATAGTAATCAACAAGTGTCTAATGCAAACATGTCGATTAAGAATGGTCCGACACATGAGATATTTAAGACCATCCAATAATATGTAGACATTAGAATTTGACCTTTATTAAGAAATATCTACAAAACTAAAATAATATTTGCTCCACCGTCATGGTTAGTTGTAACATGCCACGTGGAAAATAAACTTTAGCCCAAGGAATAAGAGTAGAGGATGTTCATGGTGACAAAAATCGATATCGTAGACATAATGTATTTTGACGCTTAGAGTCAAAATAAGATAACACGACGTTAGAGGATGTTCATGGTGACAAAAATAATATTTGCTCCAATCATCATGGTTAGTTGTAACATGCCACGTGGAAAATAAACTTTAGCCCAAGGAATAAGAGTGTCATGGTGACAAAATCGAAGTAGCATATAATGTATTTTGACGCTAGAGTCAAAATAAGATAAATAGACGCAAGACCCACGAGAATGAGCTATTAGACTTCGTGTTAGGAGTTGCATAGTAATCAATATCGTATATACCACCGATTTGATATTAAAACTAGTGATATCTCACGTTGTAACTAATTAACGAATAGAAAAAGATAAAATGAAGATCAAACCGTTTAGGTTGAATAATGTTTTTGAATAGCAAATGTTTTTGTTTTCTACAAAATACTTTTAGGAAAACAAAAACAATAAAATCACATCCAATTAGTTTCAACGCTTTCCAACAAAATGTTTTGCAAAATAAAATATTCTTTACAAAATGTTAAGAAATCTCCTCAACCTCCTTCCTTTCTTCAAAACAGAAAATAGTCTACTTTAATAGATAAAAATTCTACTTATATACCCCGAAATAGAAAATAAGAGAATTTGTTCTCGAATTTCACATCCAAATCTGTAAGTTTATGTATATTGAATGAATAATAATGTTTGGTACATTAAGATTATATATGATACATAATGGGCCGAATATACAATGGGCCAATACTTATACTAATACTAATAGACTAACACTCCCCCGCAGTTTTAGCGGGAGGAGACCGAACACTCAAGCTGTCACGAAAATCAGTAAATAAGGCAGATGGTAACCTTTTGGTAAAAATATCAGCATACTGAAACCGCGAAGGAACATGCAGAACTCAAACTTGACCGCTAGCAACCAAATCACGAACAAAATGAATATCAATCTCAATATGCTTGGTACGCTGATGCTGAATAGGGTTAGAAGACAAGTACACTGCACTCACATTATCACAATAAACAATAGTAGCAGACGACAATGGTGTATGAAGCTCACGTAGTAAATTCCGAAGCCAACATGTCTCGAAACAAAGATTGGCAACACCGATACTCACCTCAAAGATCGAACGAAAATCGTCTACCGACGCTTAAGGACCATGAAAGTAAGTTGTTGCCAAGAAAACACAATAACTCGATGTACCGACGAGTAGTAGGGCAACCACCCAATCAAGATCCAAATAAGCAACCAATGACTCAAGAGTAAAAGAAAATAATCAGTAAACCATAAGCCAAAGTCCTCGAACATACCGTAAGATCCGCTGAGAGCAAGGAAATAAGGCTCACGAGGATCATGCATATATAAACAAACCTCGCCGCACAAAGATAAGTAATATCGATCTAGTGAAAGTGAGATACTTAAGAGAACCCGCAAGACTCGATATAACGTAGGATCGAAACCGGATCACCATCAAGACCCAACTTAGACTCGGCAAACAGGAGTCCGGAAGGGTTACAACCAACCATATGTGCACGCCCAAATCTCCATAGCATACTTACGCCGTGACAAAACATCCCGTAAGAGTCACGCGTAATCGACACACCCAAAAATAATTAAGAGCACCCAAATCATTATAGAGAACTCCTTATGCAAAGAAGCAATAATCCGTAATAAACTATCGAGGAAGCAGAAGCACAATATCATCCACATATAGTAGCGTAAAAGAAGATCATCACCACGCCGGTAAATAAATAAAGAAGAATCACACCGACCAAGTAAACCCGACAATAAGAATATAAGCAAGAAACCGAAACCATGCCCGAGGCGCTCGCTTAAGACCATAAAGAGAACGTTGTAATAAACAAACATAATCCGGATGCTCGTGATCCCGAAAACCGTGTGGTCGATGCATATAAACAGTTTCAGCCAAATCACCATGCAAAAATGCATTCTTGACATCAAGCTGATGAACAGACCAATGTCGAGAAATAGCTAAACTAAGAACAGTCCGAATGGTGCCCGACTTAACAACCGGACTAAAAGTCTCATCAACATCTACTCCCTCCACCTGTGTGCTACCATTGGCAACAAGACGTGCCTTGTATCGACTAAGAGTGCCATCAGCCAAATATTTATGGCGAAATAACCACATACACCTAACAACATTGACACCCGCAGGACGAGGTACACAAGTCCAAGTTTTATTCTTAATAAGCGCATTATATTCATCAAACATAGCATTTCGCCAATTTGGATCATCAAGAGCATCCTTAAACGACCTAAGTGACGGAGAAACAGTGGACACATGACCAACATACTTAGGATTAGGACGAGTAGTCCCGACACGAGAACGTGTGACCATGGGATGAATAGATACAACAGGTGGTGGCGTTGGTGGGTCAGGGACAGGTGCGTTAGGGATAGGTGTCGTTGGCGTTGGTGTAGGTGGGGCAGGGGAGGTAGGCATGTTGACTGGTTCGTGAGGTGTAGATAAATCAACTGGTGGTATAGGAATCGGGTTTAAAGTAGGACCAATTGGGGTGGTGTTGATAATGGTTGAAATGAGATTGGAAGAATCTTCCAAAAAATCATAGGAGGGGGTGGGTTTGGACGGATGGGTATGAAACGAAAAAACCGTTTCATCAAAGGTAACATGACGAGAGATAATAATGTTGTTGGTATTTAGATCAAGACAACGATAGCCAAAATGATTGGCAGCATGTCCCAAAAATATGGCAGGTGTAGCGCGAGGTCCTAATTTATGGTTAGTATCAATATGTGGGTAACAAAGGCATCCAAAAACACGAAGGACACTATAATCAGGTGTAGCACCAAACAGGCGGGTAAATGGTATGTCATTGTTAATGGCACGGAAGGTAGGATATTCAATAAATAAACACCATATTAAGAGCTTCATTCAATAGTTGGGTGGTAAATGTGCTTGAAACAATAAAGTACGAATAAGGTTATTGATGGTACGAATCATGCGTTCAGATTTTCCATTTTGTTGAGAGGTGCGGGGGCAAGAAAATCTAAATTGAATGCCATGGGTTGAAAATAATTTATGAAAGGCAGTATTATCAAACTCACCACCATGATCACACTGAAACGACTTAATTTCACACTTAAATTGAGTACGAACATAACTACAAAACAACTGAAATTTAGACAAAACATCAGATTTATTCATTAATGGACAAACCCAAACATACTGAGAATAATGATCAAGAAACAAAACATAATACTTAAAACCAGAAAGACTCGGAATTGGGGAAGTCCACAAATCCTAGTGAACAATGTCAAAACAAGAAGTAACAGTACTAGACGAACTAACAAACGGAAACTTCACGTGTTTACCAAGCTGACAAGCATGGCAAAGAACGGGAAGCTTCTCTTTATTACAAGAAATAGAATCACTAGACACAAGACGCCGCAACACTTCACTTCCTGGATGTCCAAGTCGTTAATGCCACGTATACTGACTGGTAAGATATGCTTGAGGAATTGAAGAAGGCTTCGTAACACGGTAAAGATCGCCCGTGCTATCACAACGGAGGAGTACCCGTCGAGTTATGAAGTCATTCACAGAAAAACCAAAAGGATCAAATTCAACAGTGCAATAATTATCACGAACAAACTGACGCACAGATATAAGATTTTTGACGATTTGAGGGGTAATTAAAACATTATTTAAAGGAAGAGGACGAAAAGGTGTAGACAAGATACTATGACCGGAGTTGGTAACGGGAATGAAATGCCCATCACCAACCGCGACAGATGGATAAATGCACTCATTAAGAATATCACTAAGACAATGCACAGAATCATTAAGATGAAAGCTCGCACATGTATCCATATTCCAATTTCCAGCAGACGGGTCCTGAAGAGTGTTAGTAGCAAAAGAATGTGGCAAGAGAGTTGCTTGACCCGTGTTAAAAAC
This sequence comes from Chrysanthemum lavandulifolium, assembly GCA_022545495.1. Lineage (NCBI taxonomy): Eukaryota > Viridiplantae > Streptophyta > Magnoliopsida > Asterales > Asteraceae > Chrysanthemum > Chrysanthemum lavandulifolium. Next base: position 110,154,766 of record CM040242.1, on the reverse strand, counting down.
TGAACCAAAGGCTGGACCGGTCGAAGTCCCTTGCGGAACCCCAGGCTGGTGTGGTGAACCGGTCGTTGGTGGACCTGCTGGTGAACCTCCTGGCATTAATGAACCGCCGTTGGTGACCTGCTGGTGAACCCCCTGCGCAAAAGAGAACCCCTATTGTGGACTAGCAGCATATTGAACCTGCTGTTGCGGTGAACCTGGAACGTATGAACCTCCTGCTGGTGACAGGACATAGGTATTGAACCCCCATGGTGAAACGGTGAACTGCTGCTGTTGCGTTGGATACACTTGGGCCGACAGTGGGCTTTGATACAAATGGGTCGGGTGGAATGGCTGCGTGGGATAGCTAGGAGGTTGGGCTGGTGTTGGGTAGGCTGCTTCATTGTATGCAACAGAACAAGAGTGTATGGTATTTTGTGAAGTAGTAAACCCAATTTAGCCAATAATTTTGCAAGGTATCCATATCCACGTAACCGAATCATGAGGAAGTAGTGTAGATTTACCATGAACGCCATTGTGAAGATACCCACACGCCTCACCAAAACGACAATGACCTTTAGCAAACAAAAACCAAGGTTTGTTTACTTTTTCCAACGGATTAGACGGACTCCGAGGAGTATTATTTGCCAACAAGACCATAGGAGAAGCGGATGTAGCATCCACAAGCGAGTCTTGAACTTTAGACTTCATGCGCATCTCTTGCGTGGTCAACAAAGAACGAACCGTCTTGAGATCGGGAAAGGGTTCCCGACTAGCAATAACGGTTGAAATCACATCATACGTGTTAGGTAAGCCTTCAAGTGCAAACGTAACAATATCATCGTTACTAAGAGGAGAGCCAAGACCATTCAAAACCAATGCAATTGACTCAATTTTATGAAAGTATGCATCAATTGTTAAGTCCCCAAGCTTTAGATTACGTAACTCCACCTTCAAAGCCATAGCTCGAGGGCGTTTATTATCTTGAAAAATCCCCTCAAGACACACCCACACCTCTTTGGAAGATTTGGGATTAAGAGCAACCAACCGTTTTTGAAGATTTGAGGCAAGTGTAGAGAAGATCCAAGACCTAATGATGAATTCAACCTTGAGCCATTCCGCATCCTTAGTCGGGGGTGGAGGAGGTGTAGTAGATGAGGACGCGGGTGGATCAATGAGATGATCCAAGATGCCATATCCATGACAAAGGTGAGAAAAATAATATACCCATGATGAGTAATTCATCTCATCAACATCAAGCTTAATCGGAACAAAAGTAGTCAAGTGATTCATCGCCATAAGTTTATCCGATAACGTGAGGACAGGTGGGGGGGAGTTGTATCCGTAGTCATTGTAGTGAGCGTTTAGGGTTTAGTAAATTGCCCTTGGTGAACAAAGTGATCGAATAAAAAAACTTTGATAAGAAAGTGATCGAATAAAATAATTGATGAATAATACTTGGGCAAATAAAGTGTTTAGTGAATCATGAATGATACTGAATGATAACAAAGTGATATAAGGAGTCGAATAAAATACTAGTCGACAAATAAAGTGCTTAGGGAATCTTGAAGGATACAAAATGAAAACAAAGTGATCTAATGATTCGAATAAAATATTGGTCGACAAAAACTTGTAGATAGTGGTCGAATAAAAAAAACAGGTTGGTTAGGTTTGAGTAATCGAATGTTTTAAAGGTTTAGGAAATCGTAAAACAAGGAAGGTCGACAACACACTTGGTCGACAAACAAGCAAACACACCTCGACAACACACAAGGTCGAGAAACAATAATACTAAACGAAAAAAATTGCGGAAGCAGAGAGTGGATCGGTTAGGCTCTGATACCATGTAAGTTTGTGTATATTGAATGAATAATAATGTTTGGTACATCAAGACTATATAGGATACATAATGAGCCGAATATATAATGGGCCAATACTTATACTAATACTAAAAGGTTTTCAAGATCGGGATCCTACCTAGGATTATTTTCATCTTTGCAAGATCGTGATCGTAAGATCGGATCGGGATCTTAAGATCCTACTTTAATGTTATTTCTTAATAGTTTTTGTAATATCATACAAATCTACAAATTATTATACATTATAAACACAAAATACTATGAATGTTTCATAAAAATGGTATCCTAAATTATGATTATGAAATGTTTAAAAAGATTAACATGTTGTTTTTTGAATCCTACAAAAAAACAACTCTTAAATTTGTAGTTTTTTAGTTTGTAATCCAAGAAAAGTAAGATCGAATCGGATTAGATCTTAAGATCGTATGGCCAGATCGGGATCCTATAAGATCTTAAGCTTGCAAAGATCCTATGTAGGATCCGGATCGTTTTTGCTTTGCAGTATCGTAAAATCGTAAGATCCTAAGATCGGGATCGGGATCCTGACAACTATATTCCAAACTAGTTACCACATTCAAGAACAAGGGACGTAAACTTTATTCAATAGTGGAATTGGTCTTTAGTAAGTCTACTGTTAAGGGTACTTTTCATAATGCTTTAACAACTGCTTCTCAAATTTCGGAAAAAGAACGTAGACAATGTTAGAATATGCAAGCTAATTATCATATAATATGTGACACACGGTAATTTATTATTGAGAATTTTTGAGCTTACGTGACTGGTTTGGGAAGATATCCTGCACACTGTAGCATACAGTAACCCTCTAAACTACTTAATTTACGTACTAAATCGAGAAGCTATCTCACTTTTACTGAAAAACGACCGCACACGCGTACCGACACTACACTAGATATAGTTTGAGTCAATTAAATACATTTATGAGTAAATAATAATATTTTATTATTATTTTATTAAAATATTTGTAAAAACTTTATTTTACGCATATATGTCCAAAAACATCAAACCGGGACTTTACTGTAACATTTTAGCTTAACCCGACACACGATACATATAACGGGATTTCAAAATTTCCCTTCCCCTTGTCCCCTTTCGGTTTGCCGGCCAACACACAAAGAAACAAGAGTGAGATCATGATTTTGGCTTATTATAAAGGCATGACCATATTTGTTTTATTACCTTAAACTTCCACACACTAATACACACACATATTACACTCAGCAAATTTCCTCTTCTCCCTTGCTCAAAACCCACGACACACCAACAAATTCAAGATCTAGGATTAATCTTTGGAGTTTGAATAAATTGGGTTGTACTTTCAAGCATTTGAGAACGTTTAGAACGTGTTTTGGGTAATTTGAAAGCTATTTGGGTTGTTTTTGGTTCACATAGGGCTCAAATTTTTGTAAAATTTTTTAAGTCTTCATAAAACTTAAAAACTCTTGTACTTTCATGATTAATCCTACTTGAATCTAGATATTATGTGTATGTACATGTTAATTTGTTAATCTTGAAAAAGCTATTGATTTTCACCTGTATATACATGCACGTACGACACATATACATACACATACATTTATGTTTTCTTGCTTGTGTGATAAATTAAAACTAATTACATGTTAACATGATGATACAAAACTAAACTAGGGCTTGTAACTTGGTTTTGTCAAAAATCAAAGTCCAAGAGATACAAGACACAATCTAGTGAAGGTGCAAGCTTAGAGAGGGGTCATCTATTAATGATTACATGATTCTACTATAAGCTATATCTGACATTAGTACAACCTCTTACAACAACGCACTTACATACTTCCTTGATGTTGGTTAGAGAAGAATGTTTGTGCTAATGCCTAATGTTAGGAGGAAGGCTTGCCTTGAGACTTTGAATGATTAGTTCATATTAGTTTATTTCTTTTATGTGACAATTTGGACTAGTAATTTGGCTGCTTGAATGATTAGTTGATATGGAACTTGTGTTTGTTTCCTTTTTATTGTATGAAACTTTTGAATGATTAGTTCATATTAGTTTATCAAATTTGAGTGTTGAACTGAGTGCTGAAATAAGTGTGTTTGGGTATTGAACTGGGTGTGTTTGGATGCTGAAATGGGTATGTTTGGGTGCTGAATTGAGTGCTGAAATTGGTGTATTTAAGTGCTTAAACGGGTGTGTTTGGTTATTTTTATTTCACATTTTATTGAGATATAAGATTAATTTTGCAAGATAAAAAATGTCAATTTCAAGTAGTAGCTCGAGCTCCGATGAAGATGGTGACAATGATAGGATGATGTTGATATTCTTAAAAGAGCACACAAACGTTTTTGTCGATAGATTCCTGTGTAGCATCAGTGCTTAGTGGAAAAGAATATATTCGAGAAGTTGTATGAGGTAATCTGATCCGTGCCAAATCGTCAAGTTTTCTCACACAAGCCGGCCACTTGTGAATGGCCGACCGTAAGAAACTTAAAACGGTTCGAAACGAATGCAATGAAGATCGAGAGTATAGTGTTTCCGGTCGTTATGTCCCAAATGAAGTTATGCAATGGATCACCAAACGATAGTGATCGAGAAATTTGAATGAGAAAGAGATCGATTTATTATAACTACGAAATAGCCTATAATTACAAAGGCTTAAATGCAAATTAAAGAGGATTAAAAAGATAAAAATATTAAATAAACGCTATCACTATTTGCAAAATGATGTTTTGATTTTTCTGCTTTTATAAAATCAATTAAAACTACGCGACGTACAAGAGAAATGTAAAATTTAAATAATATAAATCCTAAAAATATGAAAATGATATTTTACAAACCTAATGATAAAAGAAAATTATTAGAAAAAGAAAATTATTTTATAACTTTTATCTAATTATTATTAATTAAAAACTATTTTTAACTATTTAATAATAACCTAAAGTCCAAGAAAATATGAAATAAAGCTAGAAAAATAAAATTATGACTTGGAAAAATCTAAAATAACAAAATAGAATTTTCAAAACTATTTTTGTATTTTTCCGATGATTTTGTATTTTCTATGAATTAAAACTATTTAAATCTAATTAAATTTCTTAAAATACAAATTTAACTAAGAAAATCTGGAAAATATTTTTTGGCTTTTATATTTATCTTAACTTAAGAAAAATGAAAATTATTTTTTGAAACTTTTCAATTATTTGTATTAATTGCTAATTAAAATGCTTAAAAACTAATTAAAATGAAGAAAAATACCAAACAGACCTAGAAAAATCTGAAAAATTCAAGATAAGCCTAAAATAATATTGTGAATCTATGAAAAATATAAAAACATGGTGTTGTGTGTGAGAAATTGCAACTGCTAAGCAAAGTGCTTAAGAATAAGCACTTTGAAATAAGCAAATGACTACCAAAGACACCCAACTGAACACAGAAGCTAAACTATGCTAAAACTATCCAAATGCAACTAAAAACAACAAGCCTTAACCTCAGAATTGTAACTAGCACAGATTTGATGCTTTGAGTGAAATGCTAAAAACAGTTTTAAGGTACCAAGTTTGAGCTTAAGTACAAGCTACACTATAAGCTAAAAATGAAAACCAAGTTTTGGAGCTTAAACTAGACCTGGCTGGGACCTTGTTAACCAAAAGTGAGTCTTGGACAAGCTCAACTGAGCTTGTTGTAAGTTCTCAAAAACCCCGTCTTGACTCGGTGGGCTTGGCTGAATGGGTCTGCAGGCGGTTTGCTTTCAAGTTGATAAGCCATTTGGAGTTTATAAAAAATTGCAAAAATCTACTAAAATGGTAATAATGAAATAGACCAATTGAAGTTTATGAACACCAAGTTTCACTTAATTTGGCTCGAATTGAGTCAATGAAAATCCTATCATTGGCCTCAAAATGACATTTTCATGTTTCGACTTTTGAGCGCTGAGAAAAGTTTGACTAATTTGAGATTAGAACTCACTTTGTTGGTGATTATGTTATCAAATGATGAAATGACACCATCGCAATCTATCTTTATGATTTTGAACACAAAATAAGCTTTTGTTTTGTCAAAATCACAACATGAAGCATATGAAGATGATTTATATGATTTTGACTTTGGTGACTTGCAGATGCAATTTTATGACGGAGATGAGTCAAAGAAGCTAAACAAGCTTAGCACAACAAGTTCTAACCATCGATATACCTAAAAGATGATGAGTGCAGAGATCCAAACACCCTTAAATACACCGATATGAACTCAAACCGAGATGGACACTTAACTAGCTACTATTAATGATCAAACTGAGTTAAATCAATCTAAATACAACTAAATTAATGTGTTTAAACTATTTAAGACCACAAATACATATTATGCAATAAAGTGAACTTGAACTTACATATAGTCCCTAGCCACAATGGCTTGCCATCAATCAAACCAGAACCTCTATCCTATATAAACCAACCCAATAGACTATAAATCAACCCATTTCCATGCTCTGCAACACCAAATTCCATTTCCATTACCCAATGATGAATCAGTTGACTTTTATTGACCAAATTCCAACTTTGCTAGAAACTTAAAGACAAGCTTACAGAAAGCTATAATAAGCTTGTAGAAGCTTGTTTGACCTTAACAATCAGCTAGTTGAAGCTTTAATATCAGATTTTGAAATTGAAAATTGCAACAGTGGACATAAAATATGAAATGTGAACAACAACTTGAATTAATACTTAAAAAGAGTTGTAATATACTTAAACAACATAGTTTGATACAATGAAACTTTAAATAACAACTAATGATCTATTTTAGATTTAAGAAATTAAAACGACATAAATTTTAATTTAAACTAAGTCGCTTTCTCTTGCCTACTTCTTCCACTTTTATACACCAAACTTCTTTCTCACCTCTCTCTTCAAATCCCAGAATCCGAACCATAGGATAGCTAGAATCGATCTTGGCCGCTTAATTGGTTTTGCGCCAAAATTGTTTTAATACTGGGGGGTTGAGTGTTAGGTTAGAAGTGCATTGAATGCATTCTTGGAGCAGGGTGAGGTGGAGGGTAGGGGTAGGGATATGATGGTGCTGATGTGGGTCGAGTATGCGGTGTATGTGTGATGATGAAGAAGGCGTCCCGTGACTGGAGGAAAGAGAGTCAAAAAGGGGTTCGACGGTGTTTTAATATAGAAAGGGAAGGGGTCCAAAAGTAGGGGGTCCAATTGGTAAAAGACAAGGGGTCACAATTGGTTTGACAAGGGTCCAAGGTGGTTTAAAGGGTTTTAATAATAACAAGGACCTCTTTTGTAATTTCTGAAATATCAAGGACCACTTCTGCCAATTCTGCAAAGTTGTTCCAAGGGCTGAAAATGACAAGTTTCAATAGTACAAGGACCAAAGCTGACATTTTCAAATTTTCCAAGGACCATTTTTGCCAACTTTTAAACTTGGAGGACCAAACTTGTAATTTCTCAAAACTTTTGACATTTTTCACCAAAGGACTAATTTTGACAAGTTATGATTTTAAAAGGACCTTTGGTGATTTTTCTTTGAAATTATGCGCCTGTGGGACTATTTCGACAACTTTGAAACTTGGGGACTGAAATCGCCAATTATGCAAACTTAGCTCATTTTTCATCTAATTTTGAACATTTTGCATCCGAAACATATAAAATGCAATTTTGGAATATTTTCGATTTTGATGCATTTCTGAGCATTTTTAAGCGTTTTGCAGTTCAGATTTGACTAAAAATGATGAGTATTTACACACTCATCATAATCCTATCCAGTATTAGAATCCTTTAGAATGAAGCCTCAACCAATTTCAAAAACCCCTTTGATTCCCAAAACCTTAATTTTTCGTATTGATCAGAAGATGAAGAACTCAGTGAAACATTTGCTATATTTAGGAGAAAAGATGGTAAAGAGCTTATGACAATCCGAATTTCGACTCTTGGTCTCAAACCAAATCGAGATCTTGTCTTCTTCTTCTTGCCACGTCGTGGAGCACCTCGTGACTCCTAGAGAAGTAGTTCTCCTGGTTTGGGGTGGTGACAAGGATGGTAATAGTTGACTTCCAAAAGTGGATTGAATGTATACATTTTGGTGATGGTGGTGTTGGGTTTGCGAATACAGAGAAGGGAGAAAGAGGTAGAAGAAAATACGGGTCAAATAGCATGAGCTGGATCCGATATCTTCTTTTATATATTTTTGTTTTATTATCCGTACAGTATAATCTGTACCTCGCGTGTTAACGAATCTTCGCGTAAACGTACCTTCCCGGTATACGGAAATCATAAAAAATAACTTTTTCGGAAACGTTTTGACGAGCGTAATAACATAGTATTATTATTACTTTAGTTATAAAAAAAATCGTGTCATTATTAATTCAGTGTCGGTATGCGTGTGGTGCAGGGTTTATTTTGAAATAACGAGATAACCTCTCGTTTTTTCAAGTAAATCATCAGGAGTACCAAAAGTAATAAACTTACTTATTTCAATAAAAATATCAATTCGAGTATTATTCTTTGCGTTTGCAATGTGTGGGATAACTTCCTAAAACAACTGCTTAAACTTACGTAAGTTTAAAAATAACAATCGAAAATAATAAACTCATATTTATTATTAAAATAATCGATGAAACTTTACTGTGTGTCACAATTGACGATGTCAATCTTCCGTCTGTAATCGTCCTACTAAATGGAGCAAATTTGTTCCCATAAAGATTAACATCTTTGCTTGGCACTTGCTTTTGAATCGCTTCCAACAAAACAAATCTCAACGACCGTGACATAGATGTTCCCAATATTCTTTGTTCTATATGCAACCAGGTTCAAGAGGATGCTTCTCACATCTTCATGCATCGTGAGGTGACATCTCAAGTTTGGGACAAAATTGCTCGATGAATCTAACCTTTCTTTTCCTCAATGGCTTAACGTTGAAGATTTTGCTCTCGGATTGCGTGACCCTCAACCGAATGGGAAACATAAAATCATTATCGAAGTCATTACCACCATCTACATTGTGGTCCATTTGGAGATATCGAAAGCAGTGTGATTTTCCAAGACTCTAAGTTTAGAAAATGTCATATTATTGATAGCATTGTTGTTAACTCTTTTGATTGGCTTTCTAGTAGATTTAAAAAGTCTAGACTAGATTGGACATTGTGGTTGCAAAACCCTATGTCTTCCTTGTAATTTGTTCCTAACATCTTGCTAGTTTTATAATATTTCCGCCGTTCAAAATAAAATGATTTAACGTTAATAGATAAATTAAACATATAACAATATATAAGACCGCGTATTATATACTCAGCTTTTACTTGATTAAAGTTTTTGTGACTTAATTTTTTTCTTATCATCTACATTTTCATATGAACTCAAGTGCATTCAACATTGAATAAAAGTTTATTGTGCATAAAAGTGTACATGATTAAGTCCACATCAACAATAATAAAGACAATGAAAACACATACTGTATCATGAAGGTCCACGTATAAATCAATATCAAAAGGATTTAACACTCAAACTTACGACTATTTTAGATCCTTATTTTTCTTACGCTATCTTCCTGGTATATAGGATCAATCTATTTTCTCTTTAGCATCAAACACGTATCGAAATAAAAAAACTAAGTTTTTGTTAGATGATAAAACACCGTGGGAGGTATTGAGGTACTGTTTTATTTATATATATTTAACTAATTTATATTGCATTACATAAAAGATACTAAAATTCCTATGGACTCAACCCAGAGGTTTGGGCCCTTATATCGTCTACTACTGTCATGCAATTCGAGTGGCGAAATCTCAAAAGCTCTATTGGATTTGAAAACAAAATAAATATTAAAGCAATAAAAGTTTTGTTGATGAAGATGTTCGACAGCAAGCGAAGACAAATCTTCATCTTCAGTAGCAAAAGCAAAATAGAGCGGTAGCAAAGAAAAGCAGTAAAGCAAATAATCAATTTTGATTACGACATCCGATAGCAAGCGAAGATTAATCTTCATCATGCAGCAACAATAAAAGCAAAGAAACACAAATAAAAGTAAAGCATAAACTTCTTTTCGGCAGTCAACTTCTTGTGGCTGACGGAGGTTATTCAAGTTGGGTTTTATGCAGATTTGAAAACGAAGAGAAATCGACGCGTCGATTAACAATGAACGCTAAAAGTTCTGACCAAAGCGAGAAGCAACTATGGTTTTAGCTAATTTATATAGGATAAAGATCGAATAAAAGACAAATATCCGTAAAAAATAAAAGATTTTTTTTCGAAAATTCCCAAAAATTCCACAAGATCGGTGATGATGGTGCATGAAAAGTTGTGAAAAACTTTTTCTAAAAGTGGATATTTTTAGGAAAAAAATTATGAAAAAATACGTTATGCATTAAATCGCTTTTTAAAATTGGTTTTGAACCCAACTTCTTTTGACTTTTTCATCAAAATAACATTGCGCATCTAACTAAAACAAGTTGAAAATTTTGTGCATCAAAATTTTTTGCGCATCAAAATTCTTTGTGCATTAAAAAAAGCGTATCAAAACTCAAAATTATAAAAATATTTTCACAAAGTTTTATGCACCAACATACTCGATCTCGTGGAATTTTTTGGAATTTTTGAGAATTTTAAAAAAAAACAAATATTTTATTCTTTTTACGGATATTTGTCTTTTATTTTAACTTTACTATATATATATATATATATATATATATATATATATATATATATATATATATATATATATATATATATATATATATATATATATATATAGTATTTATGTATTTATACTCCCTCTATCTCAAAATTATAGTCCACTTTTTCTTTTTAAAATGTCTAAAAATAATTGTCCAGTTTTCTTTTTAAGTAAAAATTAGAGAATATATTAAAAGAATATTCTCATTGAATTGTTGAGATTTATAATGACTTTATTTTTATTAAACTTTATAATTTTTCTCTTATAACAATAATTACTAAAAATCTTACCCAACCAACGTTCAGGCTTGAGTTATTATATTGTCTAATAGGTTTAACTTCATTTGGAATTAACATTTTTACAACTTAGTTTTCACTTAAGCACCTCCATGTTTCTTCACCTATCAAGTATCAACCCATATCAACCCACCAGCTTTATTCATTACCTAAATGATTTTAACATATCCAAAATCCAGCAACTATATAAGTTTACTCTCTTTGTATTTTTATTTTCAAATGCTATGAACTGTTGATAAAATAAATTACTCAACATTTTCAAAAGGGGCTTTTACATATATATCCTTGGAAATTTCAAAAATCATTTTAAGAAGTTGGTGTTGCCTTGTATTTGTATGGGTCATTGGGTCGTATGCACAACATGTAGACTTACTAGTCTATTGTATAACCAAAGAAGGGAAATTTAGATCCGTGATAAAATACATTAGCCTTTTGTAGTTTCCTTTTAGGTGTATATGAATTTAAACATTTTTTTTATTTTATTTTAGTTGATATAGTCGCGTTTTCAACGATTTTTTCGACACATAAAAATCCAGAATGGGTGCCTAAGATTTCATCGGGTTGTTTATGAAAAGTTTAGTTGCCTTTTAAAAAACAAATTGAGAGTAAAACAACTGAAATGTACACTTTTTAAAATGCATTACAACAATATAGTAGTATTATAGGATAATATACCTTTAATTATAATGAATTATATTATGTAACAATAATACTAATAATAATAATTATACTAATTAAAAATGATGGACATATATTGTGATGAAATTGAAACTAGAATCATTCTAACTTATCTTTTTTTTTTCTTTTTTTTAGAAAGACAGCATATATAAAAAAGAGATCAAACCCAAAAACAAAGTACAAAATAAATGGGAACCCACCTTCTTAACAAGACAGTTAAAAAAGATTAGCCCCAACCAAAAAAAAATACAAAATTGCACAAACACTAGAGCCTAACAACCAAAACTAAAACTACTAAAAGAAATAAATCTTATGAAACTTATGACCTATAGCAAAGCTACATTACACACAAAATAAAACCAATCTTTTTCTCACAACTTAATTGAGGTGTTGTTTGGTTTACACACGTATACATGAGAATAAAATTAGGTTTAGATTTGAGAAAAAATAAATATAGATATAGTTATTGTTGAAAATTTTGTGTTTCAATTATTGTGATAGAGATTGGGTTAGGTTTCATGTGTTATTATATGAGAATAACACCTTACCAATAAAATTATGCGTACATCTATACTACTTATAAAGCATTTACAAGGCGTTTGTTTTAGGGTGATAGGTGTAGCCGTAGGGCCGTAAACGAACTGAACGTTCAGTGAACATTTCACGAACGGTTCGGTAAGAAGTTCGTTTATGTTCGTTTATTTATTAAATGAACGAACATCAACAATATTTTACGATCGTTTAGTTAAATGAACGAACACGAACAAAAGTCACGTCCGTTTATTTATGTTCGTGAACGTCCGATTATGCGTTCGTTAACGTTCGTTTATGTTCATTTATTTATTTATGTTCGTATATCAAGTCTTTTAATTGTATAATTTTTAAATTAGTTTGTTTAAACAAAACGACACTTATAAAACAATATTAGATGCATAATTTAATAAAGTTTATGATTGTTTGTCTATGTTCATTTATGTTCGATCGTTTATGTTCGTTTAGCGTTCGTTTAGTGTCTTAATAAACGAACATAAACGAACATGAACAACTCATTTTCTTAATAAACGAACATGAACAAGAAATTTCGTCCGTTTAAGCGTCCGTGTTCGTTTATTTGTCCGGTTAAAATTAAATGAACGAACATGAACAAGGCTCCGTTCGTGTTCGTCCGGTTCGTTTACAGCCCTAGGTGTAGGATTTGGATGTCATGGTGAAAAATGTTTGTTTGGTACATATTGGTGGGGCCCAAGACTAGGATTGAGTGCTCTATATCCGCATATTGAATTCCTACCTATAATGCCTGGTTTAGAACATTAATTTGTAATTTTTTTGTCCTTATCTTAAATAACTAGATTACACTTTTATCACAACCACTCATTATTTATCATTTATTTTTTAAATATATATTTTAACTTAAATCTTATTATCAAGTTTTATTTTAAATTATTATACATTTCTCTCTCTTACTTTTTTTATATTTTTATAATACATTTCTCTCTCATATATCAAATCCAAATCCAAATCCAAATCTAAATCCAAATCCAAATCATAATCCTAAACCTATCTACAAACCAAACGGGCCCTTAGTATCTTTTCTTTTTTAATTTTTTAATATTTTCATATATATATTTTAAGCAAATACATCTACTTAAGCTATATGTACAATTAATTTATGCATAAACACCTACACATATTGACTGGTCAACGTTTGTAATTAATGTCATATTTAAAACACTCATTTGATAAAAGGTATAATTAATAAAACACAATGTATAAAATATTTGAAACACAAATATAACTAAAAAACACTATTCAACACATACAATTAATACACTATTTAGTTCACCACTTCACAAAAATAAACAACCATTTAACCACATTGTACAATTTAATCAAGCTACTAAGCCAAACACATAAAAATACAGTCATTAGCTGCCCGCAGTGGTCAGTCGACCGGTTCAGTCGCCCGCTACGCTGACCGAGTCGCCGCCATTGCAGCATGAGGGTCGAACTGGGTCGGCCGGCTCCAAAATTGACGAAGGTTGATTGTGGTGAAGGAAAGAATCAGGATTTTGTTTGTGGTAGCTTCGGTTAACAGGAGATAAAATTATTTTCATTGCCTTAACTAAAGTTATTGTTATTTGTAATTAAATTGTTTAATAAAAGTATGGCCGCAAAACATCACATTGTCAGAAAATATAATCACAGGATACCCACCGCTACATCACGTGAGTACCCTGCTAGTACAACATAACCGTAGAACTTATTTAATTCTTGGTAAAATATTTATTTCTCGAGCGTTTTTGAATATGCGATTTTAGAGTTCGCTAACATCTTAAACTAAAACTTTAATTATCCATCTTCACATTATAATTTTCAAGTTAAACAAATTAAATGAAACTCATAACAATAATAATAAGATGAGAAAAGTTCATTTACTTACTCTTATTTTGGTGCTTATTGAAGGACAAATTTTCACTATTCATATAGTTTGATTTAATGGTGGAGATTAAATTGGTTTAACCTATTTTTCTCCAGCTATATAATGTTTTTTTTATCCGAGTCGCTCATTTAATTTCACCCTTACTGTGTGTTTTCCTCCCAAATGGTTCCCTCCAAAATCAATTACTTCACGATCATCATTATCAGTTGTTCCCCATCTCCATCTCATCTCCTTCCATACACCACCTCATCCATCACCATGTCATCCTTATTACTCTTTTCTTTTTTCTCAAATGGGAATATAGCTCATGATGATCTTATAATAACTTCACAAGACAGTTTGATATTTATGAATAATCTGTAGGCTAAAGGTCTATTGATGACAGTTTTGATCTTTATATCAGGTTATTCATGTGTACTACCATATTGCTTGTAATACCCTAAAATATGTTTTTCGAAATTCCGATATAATTTGAAATTCACCTAAGTACTGGGAACATCATTAAGTATTTAAGATATTACGTTATGTGATAATTGAATTAACGCAACATTTAAAATAAGTTCTTAAGCAAATAAATTAACGGTACACTATATGTATGTATATCCTAAATCTAGCCACGATAAACCGGTATACTTTGTTTTCCCCTAAGTTACTACTCGACATTATGTCCCGTTTAACCAAGCTTAACCTATGTAGCAAATTAAATCAATATACACTTAAACTAAAAATAAAAGGTCATATGCCCATATCATCTACTAGAACCGGTTACATTTTTGTACACAAAACAAAATAAATATTAGATCATGCAGTTTTGGAAAAGATTTTGATAAGAATAAATCACCCTAAAAATTTCGGCTCAATCCTTCCTCCTATATTACGGGAAACCGAATATCATATGACCCACACTCCTAAAACCTTAAAATCAAAATATATGGCTGCTCTCATCTCGTCCAAGAAGCCAGGAGATTCAGAAGGGGCTATTGGTGATTGATGAGGAGTATAACAGTGCTAACCCTTGGGTGTTCGAGCTGAGCTTGGGTATTCGGCTGTGGTATATTCGAAAGGTGTAGTTTTGGTTCTCGTGTTCACCGTATTCGACATGTTCTTGTCGACCCAAAGGTATCCCATCTTGATCTTGTTTGTTTGCTCGACATTTAAACACAAGTATACATAAGACATAATAAAAGCTAATCTAATATGGTTGTCATGGAAATGGTACGAATGAACATTGAATACATTGAATCGGTTTGGGAATCATGTCACATAAAATAAGGGTGGTGGCAGTCATGCCTACCACTTTTTTTCATGCCTAGTCATCTACCAATAATATCCCGCCAACTCACCTCATGCCAATCTCATACCTAACAATAGATTTTTAGTGGCAACCATGCCTAACTCATTACCCATTTTTTTTTTTTTTAAATTATATTAAACAATTTAATAAAAACATAACATTTTATTAATACTTAAAAGAAAATTACATAAACTTAATACTTAAAAGGAAATTACATAAACTTAATACTTAATCTAAAAATTGCAATTCCATCCATATTTTGCCGCGAGCTCACGTTTTTTTTCAAGAGTGAACGTTAATATACTTGGGTCGGTTATGTGATCATGCGGTTCATTATAGAACTTCAGCGCCTTCCACATATGTTTTTCTTCCATTAAAGCCATTTTTGTCGCCAATAACTTTTCGGCCATTTTATTCTTTGCAACTTTTGTAGCCACCGCCTCCTGCAATAGTTGTGTCTTATTGTGTTAGAAAATTGGATTGATGTTGGTAATTTATAGAGGGGAGTAATTTTTTATTTTTATTATTTTTATTTTTATTTTTTTTTTTTTTAAAGCCAAACGGCTAGTTTTTTAAATATCCAACGTATACATTTTTTAGTCAAAGTGTTACTTTATTGTCCAACGTTCGAAAATAAGCTTCATACCAATTCGGGGATCTTTGCCGAATTGGTGATCCTATCCTCCATACCGAGTAACACCGAGCAAGAGGCAAAACACACACCACTCGGTATGATCCATGCCGAAGGCCAAACCGAGTCGACTGCCACCACCCTAACAATCATGAAATCCTTATATATGTGAGTTGACTTCTGTTTTGTTTGGCCAATCAAATACGTATATGTTGTACATATTTTAGCCTAGGTAATGAGATCTAATGTGATCTAACTTTTGACAATGTAAAATGAATACAACCTAAGTAATGGTATGGAATACATCAGTATGCATAAGAGTTGTGTGAGTGTCGTATGGGTAAAAGATGATGTCTTGTGTGTGTGTTAATAGTGTCGAACTAGAGGGGAAACACGATTGTACATGGTTCCGTTTTGAGAAATCCTTTTGGTTCGCTACATGTTGCCTCAGATTGGCTTTGGCCTCACAAGGGAAGGGTAACGAGAAGGGAAAAAAGGGTCGAGTATGGTTCGGTAAAAAAAAGGTATATGCATGTCTTGTGGGGGTAAGTTTGAGGGTGATCGCGGAATCAATGGTTGGGTTGTTTGGTGCGTTAAAAGGGTGTCGTGGAAGTTGAGTCGGGAGTGAATAGTAATGCTTGTTTACTAAGTCGTAAATGTTAGTTTCTTGAACCGCGAGCAAGGGTTAATTGTGTAGCGAGATTGTATGAGGAAATGAATATGTAACATCTATACGTGAGAACTAGAATTGGTTAATGTTAAAATTTAAGTTATTTTCACTTTTAACCTTCATCTTTGGGAAATTGTCACATGCAAACCTTGGACTTTATGAATTGGCATATTACATCCTAAACTATAATATTGATAACATTAAACCTTGAAGTTATTTAATTGTCACTTGAACCCTAAACTTTTATAATTTTCGTATTTGACCCCAGACTTTACTAATATGATTTTAAAGACCCTAGACTATGATATTTGTTATACCCTTAGGTCTAATTAATTGTCATTTATAACCCTAAAGTATTAAAGTTACTTAAATATGAAAACCTACTAATTCGGAAACTTACTAAATATGGAAAGTTACTTAATTTTGAAAGTTTCTAGAAATAGAAAGGAAACCCTAATTATGAAATATGAATAACGATGAACCCTAAAACTATGAAATAGCTTTCTAAATATTTAGCGATCATTATTCGTGTAGATCCGCGGAGGAAGGAGTAACCTTTGTTCCTTGTGTGTTTATGGTGATTTGCTTTACGGTTTGAGGTACAGATATTATGACCCTTCTCATAAGGTTTCTCTTGATCGCTCACATCTTTTGATTATTAGCTATTTCTGATTATGATACTTTTGCTATGAGCTTTCTATTATGACATTTCTGATATGATACTTATAATACGAGCCTTTGATTTAAGCCTTTGCTATGAACCCTTGATATGAACCGATGGTGATGATATTTTTGATGATCGGAGATTCTGTGTTATTTTTCTATAACATTCTGTTTGACCTTCAAGTTGATACCCGAGCTATCACTAGTCATGGGGGTTCCATGTCCGTGTCATTGATGCATCAATGGCATGAATCTAGGGTGGGGGAGTGATGACCCATCACGTCCCTTTTCTGTTATATGTTTATGAGCTCAAGAAGATATTTTTGGCCACTATGATTTTTGCAGGGGCATATGGATGCATCCTAGATCTGATCTGTTATGTTATACGATATGTTTCTGGTAACTGGTGTTGTGTGCAATACACGCCTTTCACGACTCTGGGAGCTAATCACTCCATTATGCTACTTATGTTACTTATGAAGATTATGATTATGATATGATATGTTTCTGGGCTCGTGGTAGAATTCTGTAACCCTCACACCATTTTCTAAACTTATGTTATACCTTCGTTCAGTTATTTCCGTGAGCTATAATTATCATTTTAGTATTCCAATTTGCTATTTGTGACTACCATGCTTGTATTTCTGGTTGGTATTTTCCGTTGCTTATGATATTGGTTCGGCATAATAATCGATGATTACCTGACGTGTTGATCTGTAATGCTTACACTTTTGATTATGCTATCGTTTAATTATGGAATTGGATTCAAGTTATGTTATCTGTTTAGTTGACTTGTTTAGTTTCCATGCTATATTCATGTTCAGTTAATTCATTTAATTATGATGTTCGTTCTGTATTCCTACCTGATACATGTGACTACCATGTTTATACTGTTGTTAGTATTTCCGCTGGTTATGATACTTGTTCTGTTTATTAACTGTGGATTATCTGACTTGTGTGATTGCCATGCTTACATTCTATTTAGTTGCTTCCGCCTGCTTAGAATTCAGCTTAGCTTATATATATTCTGATTATCTGATTTATTTGTGTTGCCATATTTATGTTTAGTTGATCCGCTGACTGATATGCTTGTACACTGTTTGGTTACTTGTTTGATTATGATATTGTTTATCAACCCCTATTTGTTTATGTCCGGTATCCGTATGTTTGGTTATTTATATGTGCTTATATCTATTTGTTGATGCGCTGCTTGGCTTTGGTCTCCTTCGATTTTTGTTCTTCTTGTTATCTGTTAATATTGTGTTCTGCAGGTTCCTCATTGACTTATTTTGTTCATTGCTATGACCTTGATATCAGTTTCCTTTGATTCATTTCGTATCTTTATTTTGTTTAGTTTTCGTTTTGTCATATCTGTTCACTGGGCTTTTTAAGCTCAGCCGCATTTTCTTTTTCATGCGACAGGTACTAAGCGGGATGTTGGGCTTTGTTGGGCTGAGAGTAAAAGCTTGAGTGGTCCAACCTTAGTTTCCTTTTCGTTTGGACTCATTTTGAAGAACAATTGTTTTGGCATTTTATTTATTTTTGACATGGTGGATTATGTATTTCTTTTTAAAGTCATCAGTTTATATGACTTAACATTTATTTATAAGAGACTTCCATTTGTATTTTCATTGGTACGTTCTGATATGACTTCATACTGTAGCATTCGGACCCTTGTCGGGTTGGGGTGTTACATTGCTAGTTAATTGAGGTGTACACCAAGTATTTGATGAAATGTCTGAGTGAGAAAGTGATGTGGATCAAGTTGTTAACATTTCTTCTTATCAAGTTGCACACCAAGTATTTGATAAAATGTGTGAGTGAAAAATGTTTGATAATCTTGTTATATGCTCCTGTAATTCTGCTTATTAATTAAGTTCTTAGTTGAATTTTTGTTTTTAACTGCATTTGAATGTTGTTTTTATGTCTGATGGTTGTTTTGAATCTACTATGTGTCATACGTGTGGTATCACAAGTGATATTTGAAGTTGAACTGTATATGTGTATTATCACTAGTGATATTTGTATTATCACTTGTGAAATTTTGTTTATTTATAAGTTTTTTGGTGTACTTGTTAAGCTTTATTATATGTCATGTATAGTATCATTTTTGATATTTCATTGTTATTGTTTTATAATTATAGTTAAAGCTTCTTTTTTTGTTAAAAGTTTTGATGATACACTATTTACTGTGTGTTTTATCACCTTTTTTTACAGCTTCTACTAGTGCGAAAATACCTAATTCGTTTAATCATCATGGGTTCCTATAGTTTCTGCTAGTGCTTTACGAGTATTCTATATGTATTGCCCCGAGGCCCGTGGGGGGCGGTGACCCTGAAGACGGTGGGCGTGACGACGGTGTTCCTGAAGGCGACTCCGTTGAAGGTGAATCTGCTGTAGTCAAAGTCTGATTTTACATTTTTTCTGAATTTCTTTTGTTAATATATTACTTGTGATTCATAGCTTTTGAATATTGTTTCTTAAAAAATTATGCTCAATAGTTTGGAATAACTTTTTTATGAGGATTTTTGTAATTCATACAGTACTTGTATCATGGTATCACTTGTGATATTCTGTTAAAAATGATGCAATACTTGGGTTTGATTTTGATATTATATCACTTGTGATATTTGTTAAATTTGAAGCAATACTTTCTTTGATTTTTAAAATATGTCAACATTTTTATTTTATTAGTTGTGTATCTTGTTTTTATACATATTTGGTATATGTAATTGACAGTTGTTAATACAAATAAGCCGTAAAAACGTTTATTTATATTTTACGATATTTTAATGTTTTGTCGATAACAAACGTAAAATCATTTTAACGAAACAAATAAAATACGTAAATGGTTTGAACTAATAGTTTCTAACATATTCACATTTTCACATAAAACACTAAAACAAGTATAAGTGGTTTCATGATTTAGTAATACATATGTACAACAACTAGTGTTTACATATTTGGGTAAAATATACACATAACTAGTATGTAGTATATTGGGAAATATAAATGGGTAAAAACTTAAGTATCATAACCCATTGGGCAAATACATTGAATGTAGTTGGGTACAACCTAAAGCCCATGACCCATAACCCATTGCATGACATCATGCTTATATCACACATGGATAATATCCATAACCCATGGATCAACCCATACCCAAGTGACTAAGTGCATTGCACTTAAAAGATACATTGTATCTAGCTAAAGATCCATGGTTCAACCCATGACCCATGACCCATAACCAAAATACCATAAAGCAGCAAAAACCCATGGGTAACCCACGCTTAGACCCACGCTAGACTTATCCCTGAGAGGAGGGATCCGTGGGATCCGGGGAACAGTAGGATTTTTCCTCTATAAATAGTGAGCCATTTCTTCATTGTTTCTCACCCCTTTCTAACACACTTTCTCCCTGA
>CM040242.1:110110831-110134072 GCA_022545495.1 Chrysanthemum lavandulifolium | reverse complement strand
AAGTGATCAAGTGAAGAGAGAAGACCACCTAGGAATAATAATTTTGTGTTGAACAATAAGAATCGTGTTGATTCTAGTATTAGCTATAAGCGTACTGTAATTAATTCGAATTCTGCTACTGCTTGCAAAACATGTAAGGAATGTTTGGTTTCTGGTAATCATGATAAATGTGTTGTGACTTATTTGAGAAATGTTGTTAAATTGTTGGGATATATAAAGTCAAAGTGCTGAAGAGTTAAAGTACTGAAGAGTTAAAGTACTGAAAGTCAAAGTACTGTTAAAGAAGAAAGTCAAAGTATTGCTTGATCATCAAAGTACTGTCAAAGGACTGCTATGCAAAATCATTAAGGATTATATTGTAATTCTAAAATGTTCTAAGTTTAAGTTTAGTATTACTTGACGTACAAGGTTTGTAATTGTAAACCGACTAAGGTTATCCTTAAGCCTATAAAAGGACCCCTAGATTGGCATTAGACGACGTGCATTATTAGAGTTTTTTAGAGAATACGATATTAGAGTTTTAGAGTTGTTAAAGAATATGTTTTGAGTTCTAATATAATTGTTAAAGTTAAAGTTAATTCTTCTTAGCTTTGTTAGGTAAATTCGCATACTTAATAGAGTTAGTTCGGTGTTTCTTTGTTATCAACTTAGGATTTATCCGAGGTTACTAAGTCCTTACAAGCTATATAAGTTAGTTTGGTTAGAATACATCGATCCAACAAGTGGTATCGAGCTTGTGTGGAAACTCGATTAAGAAGAAACCCTTAAAACCTAGTTAACAACAAACCCTAAAGATGTCATTGAAGCTGCACCACCCCCATCCATCACCTCACCTCGAATACCTATTATAAAGAAGGAGAGTACGATCTATGGAGCATGAAGATGAGGCAAGACATTGCCATTGAGCACCATGCACTATGGAATGTAATTGTCAATGGTAATGAAGTTGTTCAGAACCACAGAGATTCCCTGGACAACCTAAACCACCCAAGGTCGCCTTACCAAAGATCACAGCTAGAAATCAAGAAAAGGCTCTCAACATCCTTTTGTCTCGCTATCCCCGATGGTCACCTACTCAAATTCCATGATGCTAAGGATGCAAAACAACTATAGGTCGCTCTCAAGACTAGATTTGGATGGAATGATGCTTCAAGAAGATGCACAAAATCTATTAAAACAACAGGTTTGAAACTTTCACTTGTTGGTGAAAGAGAAGGTCTTGATGTCGCCAAGATAGATTCCAAAATCTCCTTAGCATGCTAGAGTTATACAAGCTTTAAGTATCATTGAAGATGCAATCTGAAGTTCTTAAGGAGTTTGCCATCAACATGGCATGTGATTGCTACTATGATCGAGGACAACTGGTTTGGACACTATGGACTTTGATGATCTCTACAAACATTTGAAGGTGTATGAGCATGAGATGAATAGCCAAAAGTTCAAAGTCTCACAAGATAGCCTTTGTGTCTTCGAAAGAGAGGCGATGCTTCCACTAAAAGTAACCGCTTACCCTACTCAAATTCTTGTTTCCCAAAGTATCGCATATCCCGCTCATTCTATCACAACCATGACCAACCTTACATCATCACCAACAAACACCATACATTACGATGAAGTCGTATGCTCATTCTTTGCTCACCAAGCCACCTTACATTACTTATGAAGAGGATTTGTCACAAATTGAAGAGGATGCTCTTGAAGAAATTGATATCGGTGGCAAGTTGCTATGATCACTTCTTTGGGATCAAGAAGTTCATGAAGAAAATAGGAAGAGGCATTGACTTCAAACCCAAACAAGGTATCACCTTTGACAAGTCAAAGATTGAATGCTTTAAATGTCAAAAGTGGACACTTTGCAAGGGAATGCAAGTTTGCTAAATATCGTGAAAACAGATGACCGACAAACCTAAGCTTGAACTAAAGGAAATCCTATAAGCGAAACAAAAGCTTTGGTTGCTCAAGAGAATCACAAAGGTTGATCGGAGTGTTGAGTTTGATGATGAACCAATAACCTATTGTATGGTAGCGATAGATGAATCGGTGGAAGAGTTTGATTAGAGCACGACTTTTGATGAGGAACCGGACATGCCGCTTTGGAATCTAGAGATAATCTAGGAAGTTTTGATTAGAGCATGGAGAATGAAGATGAACCTCGTTATGCTTGCTATGGTAGCTACTTCATCAAGTTTACCCCTATCTACGAGGTATGCTCTAAGTGTCATAATTTTTATCAAAAGTGCTTAATGATTATGTACCGAAAGAGATAACTATAGTAGGGCTAGGTCGGAGGTAGTTGGCTACCAAATCACTTTAGAGTCTATGGAAGCCAAAATAATAACACATGAAAATAATGAAATGGCTTGGCGTAAAAGTATGAACAACAGATTATCGCTAAAATTAAGTGAATGGAAGTTAATTTGTAAGATTTCGAGATTGAAAAGTCGACTAAGGAAAGGGATGAATTGCTAGAAAAGTTTGTCATTGGGGACAATCTGGTCTTTCTCATGTTAGTTATGTTGAAAAACAGAGAAGAGCTTACATTAGAACTGGACTAGGATTTGGTATGGATTTTAGTAGCATAGAAGAGAATCCACCTAGTGATCAGGAACAACTTGAATCTGAGGATATAACAACTAGTGATGATGAACTCATCAATTATGTAGATAACACATCTAGTAATGAGGAATCAATTAGTCAAACACCTCCAGAGTTTAAGAAAGACAATGGTTATCATGAGTCCCTCATCCCACTGGTAGTTTTCAACCACTTAGGGCAGATGTTTCTCGTTTTGGAGTAGACAACCTAGAGTTTAGAAAGAAGCTTATAGGTAAATCTAGTTCTGAAACCCCAAAAGAAACAGTTGAAAAACCTAAAGTTGATGATGTTAAGAGTCAAGCAGTACCTTCAACTCAAAGTATCGTCTGCACGATCGGCCAGCACCTTTAAGAAAACCTTTTCAAAATACCTAAACCTTTTGGGATAATTTGGTCAAAACAGTTTTATCATTCACCAAAAGGGAGGATACTTTTAATCATAGACCTAAAGGAAGAAATTTTGGGAGTATGGGTCAAAATTATGTTTTGTTTGTTATAGTTCTGATCATCTGATCAAGGACTGTGACTTTCACTCAGATTACTTAAGCAAATTCCCAAAGACAAGATCTACCAACCAAAAACCAAGGGAGAATAAACCAGTCTGGAATCATTCACATAGGGTTAACCACAGCAATTTCTCACACGACCATAGGTACCCTCACCAGAGAAGACCTTTTTCAAAATCACCAGTACCTTCTCAAAGTACTACTAGATTTTCAAACAATCAAGGTATTGCTCACACTGTTTGGAATAGAAACCCTAGGAGATCTAATTACTATCAATCTAGAAGACGTTTCAACTCAAAGAAAGTAGCTAAATCAAGGGACTCTACACCAGAAGTTAAAACCAAATGGGTTAAGAAGGAAAGTATTGATGGGGAACAAACAATACTTTCAAAGAAGTGGGTGAAATAGAGATTTTGTTGAAAATAATAAAGAAAACTTGGATGAAAAAGAGATTTTTATTGAAAACCAACACAAGTTTTTGAACAACCAAAGATAATTGATCATGTGCTTAAAGATAGTGGGAATTACATACTTAAAGAATTTAAGTATGTAACTCCACAAGGAACACAAGTCAAGAATGGCTTGGGTTCCTAAAATTAACTAACTCTTTTATCTTTGTATAGGGCAACCCGGAAGAGGAGCTTAAAGATCATCTAATTGTGGATAGTGGTTGCTCGAAGCATGACAGAGACAAAGAGATTCTCACGATTTTAGATCCTATTGTGGAGGAAGAGTTGCATTTGGGAATGATGCTAGTGGAGGAAGAATAACTGGCAAAGGAACTATCAAGGTGAAGCATAGATTTTGAGAATGTTAAGCTATGTGAAGGAGCTCAAATTCAATCTTTGTCGCCTCTCGGATCTGTGACAAGAAGCACCCTGTGTTATTCAACGACACATAATGTCTCATTCTTTGCCCTGAATTCAAGCTTGTTGATGATAACTTGGTAGTACCGAAAGTACCAAGAACTAATGATGTATACACGGATATGAAGAGTCTTCACTCTTCTGGAAGAGCAACTTGTTTAGTAGCAAAGGCAACACTTGAAGAAGCACATCAATGGCGCAGAAGATTAGGCCATGTAAATTTCAAGAATATCAACAAGTTGGTCAAAGGAAATTTAGTTAGAGGTTTACCTTCCAAAACATACAGAATGATCACTCATGTTTGGCGTGCAAGAAAGGTAAACAAGATAAAGCTTCATGCAAGAAGATTGAGGAAAGAACCATTAGAGAACCTTTGGAGTGCTTGCACATGGATTTGTTTGGACTGTTTTCATTGCTAGTCTAAACAAGAAGAAATCTGTCTGGTTGTGACAGATGATTGCAGAGATTTAGTTGGGTATTTTCTTGGGTTTTAAAGATGAAACGTTTGATGCTATTCATGATCTCATAATAGCCCTTGAAAATCAATTGAGACTCAAAGTAAGAGGTATTACATGTGACAATGGGATGAATTCAAGAACAAGCTTATGGATGAATTTTGTGCCAAGAAAGGGATCAAGAGGGAGTTTAGTATTGCTAGAACTCCACAGTGAGAATGGTGTTGCGAGAGAGAAAAACAGAACTTTGATTGAAGCAACAGAACAATGCTTGCGATTCTTTATTACCTATTTAATTTTGGGTCAAGTCGTAAGTGATGCTTGCTATGTGTTAAATAGAGTATCACCACTAAACCTCGATGAAGACACCTTATGATTTGTTGGTGAAGCCTTTTGATGCCCTCTAACTATTCTCAATACAATTGATAATGGGAAAATTTAATGGCAAGTCGGAAGAAGGATATTTATTGGGATACCGCACCAACATCAAAGGATTTAGAGTGTACAATAGAGTCACCTAGAAGGTTCAAGATTGTCTTCATGTTAAATTTTAGAAGATCAAGAAAATCGGAAGGGTAAAGGTCCCGATTGGATGTTTGATCTTGAGGTTTTGACTCCTTCTATGAATTATGTACCGTTAGAGAAGAAAATCACGTAGATCACAAGGAAGATGATTTACAAAGACATTGTTCATGGAGTCAACATTAGACTGATGTTATTCACGATGAAGAACCTATAAGCACGAGAAGGAGAAAAAATCGATGAACCAAAGTCTTCCTTATCTGGCGAAGAGCAAGCTATACAAGATGAACTTAATAACACCTTTTCAAGATGTAGTAGCACAATCGATGATGATGATCGAAAAGAGCTTTTGAAGAAGCAAAGAAAAGGGTAAGTCTACTGAGAACACCCTCACAGAGTGCTTTTGATCATAGTACTTTGGATCAAAGCATCTTCAGCACTGATGACAATGACTTTGGATGATTTGGATGATCCTCACATGCCGGACTAGAAGATACCGATGATGAGTTTGAAGATGAAGGAATTTTCTCGATTCCAATGAAGATGTTAATTTCACAAATTTGGGTGATAATGTTGAAGTTCCTCAGACTCCTATCTTAAGAATACATAAGAATCGTCCTACTGATCAAATTATTGGACCTTCTACTTCTGGAGTGCTTCCAAGGACCAAAGTTAAAGGTTTCTCTAAACCACATAATGCTTTACTTAGCTTTGTCTATAAACAGAACAGGCTGAATCATAAAGATCATCAAACATGCTTATTTACTTGCTTTATCTCTCAAGAAGAACCCAAGAATATAGCTCAAGAATTAACTAAACAGAGTTGGGTTAAAGCTATGCAAGAACAACTTCTTCAATTCAAACTTCAAGAAGTCTGGGTATTATGTGATCTACCAGATGGCAAGAAATTTATTGGTACAAGATGGGTTTTCAGAGTCAAGTGAGATGAAAGAGGGAATGTCATCAAGAACAAGGAAAGGTTAGTTGCACAAGGTTACAGACAAGATGAAGGAGTAGATTATGATGAAGTGTTTGCTCCTGTAGCAAGGATTGAAGCTATCTGAATATTCCTTGCTTTTGCATCATATATGGGCTTTCAGGTTTATCAAATGGATGTGAAGAGTGCCTTTCTCTATGGCACGATTACAGAGGAGGTCTATGTCAAACAACCTCCTGGTTTTGAAGATCCTGCACATCCAAACAAAGTTTACAAAGTTGTTAAGGCTCTTTATGGCCTTCATCAAGCACCTAGAGCTTGGTATGAAAGGCTCTCTACTTTCTTATTACAACATGGTTACAGGAGGGGGGCTATTGACAAGACTTTGTTTATCAAGAGAGACAAGAAGGATATCATGCTAGTTCAAGTTTATGTAGATGATATCATTTTTGGAGCTATAAAACAGTCCATGGTAAAGGAGTTTGAGCAGCTGATGCAACATGAGTTTCAAATGAGTTCAATGGGTGAATTGACTTTCTTTTTGAGGCTACAAGTTAAATAGTCAAAGGAGGGAATTTTCATAAGTCAAGATAAGTATGTCTCTGACATTCTTAAGAAGTTCAATTTTGATGCTATGAAGCCAGTCACTACACCTATCAAGTCTATCAAATCATTGGGCAAGGATGAAGATGGTCAACTGTTGAAGTCAATCATGCGGATCTATGATTGGTCGTCTTATGTACTTAATCGCATCTAGGCCCGATATCATGTTTCTTTGTTTGTTTATGTGCAAGATATCAAGTCTCACCTAAGGTCTCCTATATGAATGCGAGAAAGAGGATTTTTAGTTATTTGAAACAACAACCTAAGTTGGGGTTGTGGTATCCAAAGGATTCACCTTTCACTTGGAAGCTTTTTCGATTGTGATTATGCGGTGATAACTATGATAGAAGATCAACAAGCTGGAGGATGCCGGTATCTTGGAAGAAGATTAGTCTCGGCAATGTAAGAAGCAAACAATTGCGGCAACATCATCCAAGGCAGAATATGTGGCTGCCGCAAGTGTTGTGGACAAGTTTTGTGGATGCAAAATCAACTCTTAGATTATGGTTTCAACTTCAAGAATACTCCTATCAACATTGATAATGAGAGTACAATTTGCATTGTGAAGAATCCTGTTTATCACTCCAAGACCAAGCACATTCAGATTAGGCATCACTTCATCAGAGATTGTTATGAGCATAGACTCATTAATGTTGTCAAGGTACACACAGATGATAATGTAGCTGATTTACTCACCAAAGGATTTGATGTTTCAATATTTAATCACTTGGTGGTGAGTATTGGAATGATTAATTATTAAGCTACATTTAAGGGGAGGACTGATTGGTTAGTTAGACAGTCCCATGCATTGCTTGAGGGGAGGCAATTCAATGCCTATTTACAAGTTTCTACCATTATGAAGAAAAGACTGGAAAAGTACTGCTTTTTGGTTCTATGAAAGTCTTGCTGAAAGTATCGCTTTGAAAGTACTACACGTGGAAAGCAATCGCTTGTCTTATCAACGTCATTCCAACGGTCAAAAAGAGGGTAAAATTCAAATAACGGTAACTTTGTTATTATGGGTGTGATTTTCAAATCTTACCTATAAATAATTACTCTTGAATTTCCTCTCATCTTTATACTTAACAATCTTTTCCATATTTCTCTCTCTTTCACAATAACTATTCAATGGCGAACCGAAACACCATTTCTAAACACAACATGGTGGTGAATTTGGATAAAACTGAAGCTAATGTCGCATTCCATGACATCATTGATTTTCTCACGGGGTCTCCAATTAGTTATGCACTTTTGGTTGAACCGGATATCATTGAGCCCTGGATTCAACAGCCAGCTCTTGCTAGGATTCATATGGAGAATGATGATTCGTATATACAAGCTAAAGTTCTTTGGAAGGCTTGTGAAAATTAGTGAAGCATCAATTCGTGAAGACTTATTATTTAATGATGCGAAGGAGCTATTATATTTGATAAACAACTTCTTTGGGATACGTTGAGAGACATTGGATATGAAGGGTCTTTAATGAAACGACATTCAAGAAGCCCTTATTTAGTCCGCATTGGAAGTACTTGGTTCATGTCCTACTTCATTGTATCGTTCTAAAAGTACTTCACGGGAGCAATTTGGATCCAATATAGCATACGCTTTGGTGGGATTGGCTACAAATTGTATCTTCAATTTTTCAAGGTGATTTTAGATGGTATGCTATCACACATCTCTCATGGATCACCGGGTGATGTATCCAAGATTTATTCAAGTCTTCTTGAATAAACAACTTCAAGATGTACCAAAGCCTTCGAGTCTATTACCGGTTGTGGTACAACCGCGAAGATCTTCACCTTCATGGCTAGGAAGAGTGATCCGTTTATCGGATGGAACACTCCATTGACTACATCAATGATGGAAATTATTCAAGCAATTAGAGATGAGGTCGCGACTAGTGATGCAAGAGAAGGTACTGCTTCAACTCAAGGTACTGCTTCTCAAGATGTTGCATCTCAAGGTACTGCTTCTCAAGGTACTGATGCACATGAAGGTACTACAGTTTCACCTACCTCATCTCACCATGATACTCCACATATTGAGTCAGAACAATATATCCCTATTCCCTCATCATCCTCTGGAGGAGATGCTGCTACTATACCTCCTGAAGGATTAGTACTGGATAATTATGTTCTGAAAAGGGAGCTAGTCAGATTGAAGAAAACAACTGAGGCTCAAGCTGCTCAAATAGCACAATTAAAGACCAAGTTTAGAAGACTTAAGAGGTCTGTCTGGCCTTTAGTTAAACATCACAGATTATGGGTCAAGGCTGAAAAGAAGAAACGAAAGCTTTTTAAGAAGACTTCTACAGGCAAAAAGGTTCACTAGAAATCTTTTATCTAATTGGGGAGGAATTTAGAGCAAGAGAATTTGAAAGAAGATGCTAAATTTTATGAAGAAAAGAAGATGAACCTCAAAGTCTTCAAGCACAGTCAATATTGAAAGTACTGAGTAGTCGAAAGAACGGAGTTCAAAGAAGCTGTTGTTCAACGATCGATGATCAAGGTACCGCCGATCAGCATCTTGGTCTTCAAGAAACTCATAGACAAGAACCGATTACACCAAGAACTTTTAATTTTGATGAAGAAGTGGTCCTTCAACAATTCTACAAGAAAAGGAAGTCATACACCAAAAGTAGTGCACCGCTGCAGTGATGATGAAACCAGAGTGAGATATTGCACAACTTATCAAGACCAAGGGTGTTAGCATTCCGTGAGTTCTTGAAGAACAATCACAAGCTTCTCAACAGGTCTTTGATCCAAAAGATAAAGGTAAAGGTAAACTGGTGGAAACAAAGAAGAAAAAGAAGCTAACTTTAGCAGAGTTAAGAGCCATTGAAGTGGCTAAGAATGAAGAAGCTGCTAGAGAGCTACAAGCTAAGTTTGATGTTGAAATTGTTCAACCAGTGGAAAAACCTGAAGCTGTTATACCAAAAAGACCAATGAGTAAGGCTAAAGAAAGAAATGCTATGATGGCTTATTTGAAAAGTCAAGGGTATACAGGATTACAGAAGCTAAATTATTTTGAGATGAAACAGTTGTATGAATTGGTAAGAGAAGCTTATAAAAAACAAGTTGATAGTATTAAAAATTTTAAAGATGATGATAAGCAAAGAAGGATGATACTAAAAGAAGCTTGAAAAGAAAAAGAACAACCTGTCGAATGAAATCAAAGAAGATTGAGTTAAGATCCGATCTGATTGATGAACCGAGGAATTACATTAGAGTTGTAGATTTTGAGAATCCTAAATCCAAAGATGTGCATAAAGAAGATGTTGGGAATAATCATACCACGGATAGTTGTGGTTTACATCGCTTGATTAAACTAGCGAAGGAAGCGATTACCACCGCTTGGTACATTATTACCATCTGCTATGGGAGAACGTCTAGATAAGTATAGAATAGATCTTGTGTATATTCTATATTGTTAGCTTTATACTTATCTTGTAAAGGACTCCTTGTTGTATAAAAGGAGGTCCTAGGTCATTGTCTTAGGTACTTGTTTAATTACCTACGTATTACTACAAAGGCTTCAAGGTGTAACCCTAGTGATAATCATGATCACTCGTATTATTCATTAATAATATTGGATCTTAAGTTTTGTGTTTAATCGTATTACTTACAATACATCATACAATCCGTCTTCTAAGTATTACTAAGTAAATTCGCGTGCTTAATAATATTATACAAAATATCATTGACACAAGGTGTGTGTCTAGATCCATCAGTGGTATCGAGCCAAGGTTCGATATTTTGTTTTAGAAGATCCAAGGAATAAGCTTAACCTACTCACTCAATTCAATGGAGATGGAAAACAACCAGTCCAACTCTTTTACACCAAGGCTACCTAAGCTCAAAGCGTAATGAGTTTGAGATGTGGAGGATCTTGATTGAGCAATACTTTCTCATTCGGGACTATGCTCTATGGGAGATCATTCAACCGGTGATTCTTTCAAGCACGTGACTAGTACTCGGAAGGTTGGTGACACAGATGTTGTGAAAGTTTATGTGCTCGAATCTAGTATTGAAAAAGCACTAAGGAAGAATGATCTTAAGGCTAGAAGTTTGTTCTTGATGACTCTTCCTAGAGACCGATCATTGCATTTAGCAAGTTCACAAATCGCTAAGAACTATTTGAAGAGATTTGCTCGGTGTTTGGTGGTAATGATGCTACAAAGAAGACACAAAGACATTGTTGAAGCAAAGTTATGAAAACTTCTCTCGCTTCAAGCAATGACTCACTTGATAGCATCTTCACCAAACTCCGGAAGATTGTTACACAACCGATCGTGTTTGGCATTGAGGTTGAAAAGGAAGACCTTAATTTGAAGTTTCTAAGAAGTTTGCCTTGAGTTTCAAACTAATGTTACCGCTCGGGAAAACAAGTCGGACATAGAAACAATGAAGCTCAATGATCTTTACAACAACTTCAAACTTATTGAGCAAAGGTTGAATAAGCGTGTAAACTTGGTATAAGCTCTAGTAGCTTGGCATTGTTGTCAACCTCTCATTGCAGATGATGATCTCGAAGATGATAGTGATGATGATGTTGCCACCGATGGTTCTAAAGTTTCCACGGTAATGTTAGTGTTACCACCGCAGTTCAAATAAGAAGGTTGCTAGTATTGGAGATCCTACCTTTTATGCTTTCATCTCCACTCAGTAAATGGCTCGTCTTAACTCATGAAGACATAGAGCAAATTGATGAAGATGACTTGGAGGA
Organism: Chrysanthemum lavandulifolium; assembly: GCA_022545495.1. NCBI lineage: Eukaryota > Viridiplantae > Streptophyta > Magnoliopsida > Asterales > Asteraceae > Chrysanthemum > Chrysanthemum lavandulifolium. Next base: position 110,122,864 of record CM040242.1, on the reverse strand, counting down.
TATGGATATAAAATGGCAGATAGCTCTTCTTAGCATGAGGGCTAGGAAATTCTACAAGAAGACTGGCAAGCCTATTCACATCAATGGTAGTGAAACTGCAAGCTTTGATAAGAAGAAAGTGGAGTGCTTTAACTGCCACAAGTTTGGACACTTTGCTAGAGAATGTAGAAGACCAAAGACCAAGGACACCAGGTCTACTTGGTAGAAGCAAAAGAAGGAACCAAATGTGGAAGAACCAAAGGCAATGTTAGCTATTGATGGTGTGAGCTATGATTGGAGTTTCATGGTCGATGATCAAGAGGAAGAACCTTCAAATGTCGCTCTTGTTGCTACCGAATTAGCTCTCATGGCTTTCTCGACTACGAGGTACAAAACTTTGAAAGTTGTTCTAAAACATGTAGGTCGCTAAAAAGTTGAAAGGCTTAATGATTTATATTCTAATGAAAGACAAGAGTTGTATATCGCTAATTATACTTTGTCAAATCTTAGGAGAGCTATAGCAGACAGAGAAACAAATAGATCACTATAGAGAAAATGAGACAAAATATAATGATGATATGATTCTTCTTAGAAGAGGTAGAACATACAACAATTGTGAATGAAGCATACCAAAAGAGCTTGAAAAACTTAAAAGATAAATGAGAATGTCAATTTAACTCAGAGACACTGTTATTATCGGCCTAAGTCAATTGATAAAACTGAATGCTCAAATTCATAGTAAAGTTAAGTCGGTATGGGTTATAATATAGTGCCTCCACTCTAAGGGTGTTCATTCACCTCGGTATAGATTTAGCTCATACAGGGCTTAGAAGAGTTTCGTGATCTTGAGCGTGAATATGGTCCTTTAAAGGACACTATGGTGAATGGTGAGGAAGAAGTTAAGAATGAAAATGATGTTTTGAGAGTGCTAGTGACTCATCTATTGTTGATGAGAATGTTAAAAAGAATGTAGAGGTTTTTATCCCAAAAGTTGTTAATGTTCAGAGGAACCTAGGAAATCGCTTAATAAACCTAGATCAAGCTGTAAGGTATCTTTGAGATGTATAGGAAAAAGCCTACGACTCCTAGGGGTAACCAGGAGGAGTTGGAATCATGTTAAATCTCAACAACTAGGTAGTGATTTTGTGATGTACAATAAGGCATGTTATATATGTGGCGATTTGATCATTTACATGCGTGTTGTGACTATCATAATGGGAGAAGGGAAGTCCATGGGAATAAAAGGGTGGAGTCTAACGGGTTTCAAAATAATTTACACCCTAATTCTCATTGCAAAATGGTCCCAAGAGCGTTCAACTAAGAAGTGGTCTCAAAACTTTGCCACCGCAAAAGCTGTTAACATCTGCTCATCCTAAGTCACCGTTAAAAGTGCAAAGTCCAAAACAACTTTTTCCAAATCTGACAAGCAGGGAAAAGAACTTTTCAATAATAAAGTTCATTAAAACCAACGATGGGTACCTAAAACAAACCAGTTTGCTGCTCATTCAAAAGTTACCACTGCAAGGGTTGTAAACAAGAAAAGGGTGGACATGGGCAATCTTGTGAAGGCCTCAACACGTTGGGAATGGAAACCTAAAGGAACTACCTCTACAACCAATCCCAATGGTGTATCAATGAACTTTGATAGATTTAACTATATTGATACACGAGGCCGATCCAAGTCAATCATGGCTTGGGTCCCCAAAATAAACTAACTCTTTACTTTTATGTGCAGGAACATCCAAGGACAAAAAGATCAGATCAAGGATTTACAGATAGTGGGTGTTCAAGGCACATGACTGTCAACAAGTCATATCTTTCAGATTTTGAACATTGTGACGGACAGTATGTCAGTTTTGAAAATGGAGTTAATGGAACAACAAGTGTGATGCAAGAACTCTAATGATAAAGGAAAACATGGATCATTATTATTATTTCACAAAACTGCAGACTGAGTGCAGTAGATACATCCATGGAATACAGGTAACAAGCATCATTAAATCAACTGAAAACAACTAAACAACATCCTACTCCAAACAAAAGCTTCACAACCTACCCCAACCATACTCCACAACCAACATCTACCATCTTTGGATTCTTTGGGAAGCCCCATCGTTAGGAATTGGAAAATCCATAGTGAAGTGTCGGTCACCCCATCTATAGTCTAGCATATGTTAGCTAGTAGACATATCGTTATTCTTGTTTTATTAGTTAGTTATTAGCCTTGTTTAGCGTAGTGTAACACCGTGGAGGACAGACGAGTCTTTACCCATCAGATGCACGATCCACGAGTCCGAAGGAGGACGTGTAGTATGTAACTATAAATACCCTCTACCTCCCAGGTAGAGGTTGGACCTTTACTTAATCTAACCTTTCTTTCTTTGTTACTTTCTCTCTAGAAAGGCTCCCATCTTCCACTTTCTCTCTAGAACCTTAAACTAATTAGACCCATATATTGTTATGTGATGTGTTTGTGAAATCCAATATGTTACAAATAGTATCAAGAGCCATGGTTTGATCATCTCTTACATATCCTTGGATTTCTAGTGGTTTTATATGGTTTTGGGTTTGAAAAAGTTTAGTGGTTTTGCATCATTTGGATCATTTCTTGTGTTAAAGTTTGGATTTTGATTGTACTTTTGTGTTTAGAATCATTGTAAGTGCTTGGGTTTTGATTTGGAAAGCTTGAATCACCGTGGTTGAGCTTGTTTTGGATTGAAAAGTGTGTTTTGAAGTTTTTCTTGCTAGCGACTTGGTTCTCGTAGTGTTTTCATCGTAGCGACTTGCTTGATGAAAAGTGAGCGAAGATTCTGGTGTTTGTTGTTAGCGACTTGAGCCTAGCGACTTGTCTATTGAGACAAGTCGAGAAATAGTACAAGTTAGTGGATTCTCCACTCTGACTAGCGACTTGGTGAGGTTAGCGACTTGCTTGAAATAGTTAGCGGTTGTAGTGTAAATTGTTAGCGGCTTGATACTAGCGACTTGGATCTTAGCGAGTTGTTCTTTAGCAACTTAACTGTGTCTAGCGACTTGGTGCTTAGCGACTTGTTGTCATAATACTTAGCGACTTGGTGCTTAGCAACTTGGTTCAAGGATTCTTAGCGACTTGGTGACTTAGCGACTTGTTCTCAAGGTTTATAGCGACTTGTTGACTTTTACCAACAAAACTTCAAACGGCTATAACTTTTGATCCGTAACTCCGTTTTCAGCGTTCTACCCATCAAAACGACCGTGAGAATGAGGAGTAAATCCGCTCCGAACAGAAGTTATTGAGTTTTTTTATGCTTTTTGACCTAAATTTCTCCGAAAAATCGTGCATAAACCAATCCAAATCTCAACCAAACAACATCTCTGCTAATCCTACAAACAACCATAAGACCTAACACACAATTGTCTATCATTGTGTCGATCCATCTGTTATCTTAACACGTTCTATTGGTCTCTATATCACGGTTTCTTCTTGATTTTGTAAAATCCCGCGAAAGAATCTATTTCTCGGTTTAAATCATAGACTTGTAAAATCTAGTGTATACTACAACATCATGTCTTACACTCTTGACCCGATAATTTCAAAAGTACTTAAATTGTATGATCTTGTGGACAACAATGATAATGTATGCTACATCGAGCGATTAAAGATGATTGAATCAATCAATGATGATGTGAGTTCTTCATGCTCGAGTCCAATGAGAAAGATTTGCACCGTTCGAGGCTCGAATGCCATGCAAAAGGAAAGTAGCATTGAACCTTATCAACAACTCCACTCACACCTCATGTTACTCACATCGATAAGAATGGAACGAACATGCATTGCCATTTTTCGTCAAGACTTATCCACATTAACGGAACATTACTATTGAACTTAGAACAATTAGAACAACAACTTGATAAAGAAAAGGTTCAAAAGGATAGTTCGGTCTTTGCACTTCAAGTGATCCACAACCAATTTCAGTCATTCATAAGTGGGGAATTTACATCGATTATGATCAAGACTGATCGAAATGTCTTTCAAGAGACACTTTGGAATGGAAATTAGCGTGTTCATTGAGACATTCATCCAACTCATGGATAATGTGGAGAAGTACATTGAGGAAGTTACACATGAAGATGAAAAAGTGGATGAGTGTCGAGTGCGATTGAGAGATAGTTGTGATGAGTCGGGTAATATATCGGTTGAAAGGTCGGGTGTTCTTGAATGCGAATATCGAGAGGCGACTAAGAATGATGTAACCAACTACTCGATGAATTCGGTCACACAAGAAGTGGATGCGGTGATCGAGATAGGTGAATGAATGTCGGGTACAATCAATAGATTGTAGTGTTGAGATCGGTAAGGCATCGGATGATGGATCGATTGACACCGAATCTGAGGCTCGAGGCGATTAAGTTTGAAACGACCCGGTTGTTCGGTGACTTTTGTTACACATGATGTGGATGCAAATATCGGACCGACAAATGAGCGGTGTCATGTGATGAGGTACCATTAAGCATTCAACATAGTGCATCCGCTAATGTACCTAAACAAACCGATCTTAATCTTGAACATGATTCGATAAATGTTCCTTGGTTGAGGCCGAGACTAATAAATTCAAAACAAATGATATGGTTGATAAAAGGCTTTTGATGAACTTTCAAACAAATTCTCAAAACTTGAAAAACAAGTCATTTCTCTTGAAATTTCAATACAAAGAAAGGAGGAAAGTTTTCAAACTAAGAAACCATGTAAAAATCGAATTTCACGAATTTCGTGAATTTTTGAAATAAACGATTTAAAAGCTCACTTCAAGCCAACAACTCGACTATCAACAATTTGAAAAACATATTTTTGATATGCATGTGAAAAGTAATTTGGTTACAAGTAATTACGATGTTAATGTTATTGATGATATTCAAATGAGAAATGATGAATTAGCGGTTTGTGTGGCCAAATTACTAAAGGAAAATGAGTCTTTGAGAAAGCATCACATAGAACTAAGTGACTCATCAAAGAAGCTAGAACTAAGTCAATGGAACAATCAAACTCTTTGATAGCAAAAATTGATGAACTCAAAGCTCAACTTGAGGAAAGAGTTTCGCTATTGTTGCCTTAAAAATGAGCTTAGGAAAAGCAGAGAAAAGTGTGAACACTAAGTTTACAAAACCATCAACCTTGGGAAACCGGTTTCTCATCCCATTAGAAACCGGTCCGTTGTTAGCATCCTCTGCGTTTATATCCGAAAGACCAAAATTTTCAAAACACGGTTTGCCTCCCAAGTTGATGCGATAAAAGTTTTGTCAAAACCGGTACTTCACACGAGTTACCTAAGAATAAGGCTTCTAGTTCGGTTAACCCTCAACAAGTAGCCACTTCTACTCCCGGCACCACTAGGAATAGTTCAAAAAAGATTGTCAAAATCAAGCATTAAAACCCGTAATTCATATAATATGAATGACTTGTGGAAGAACTATTATCTAGAAGAAGCTAGGAAAAAGGCATGATTCGAAAATATGGAATTTTAGGTGCAAGACCTAGGGTGAGGAATTCTATGAGTTTTCAAGGCACTACTAGTAGTTGTAAACCATTACCTAGGAACACTCAAATGACTAGGGTTGGCTTGCATCTAATAGTAGATATGAGAAGAAGAATGCTAAGCATGTTGAAAGCGAAACTAGAAATTCTAAGTCTTTTCCGAATAAGAAACATTCTCCTAATTCACATGCTAAGGTACAATCCACTAAGACTACTAACGTGACTAAGGTTCAACATGTTATGAAGCAAAACAAACAAAAACTTTGCCTAGATGGATACCGGTGCTAAATCTTTGGAGTCTAGGAATATCGCTAAGTCTTCCACTGTGCATAAGAAGCTTAACACTCCTAGACCTTTCCATAAGTGGACACCATCATGTAGAATGTTTAAGGATGCTGGACTTAGGTGGATACCTACCGGAAAGCTGTTTTCCAATGGCAAAATCAAGGTTAACAGTGAAGCCCCAAAGGATTTGGATACTAATGTCACTAACCAATATATATGCAATCAAGTTTGTAATGTTAGTGTTGGTATTCCTTACTCAGTTGCAGATACTTCTATCCTTCACTACATGGACTCGCTTAAAGTATGGATAACAAATGGATTGATATCTCATTACTCACGGGTTCAAGTTACTCAACCTTGATATTCAATCTCCTATGACGTATGAACACAACAGTTCATGCCTCGTACTCTAAAGAAAAGAAAAGTGTACGTTTCAGTGCGCTTTATCTTCCGAAGAAGAGAAATCTTCTTATGACGTTTGAATACTTCAGTTCAAGCCTCGTACCTCAAAGAAAAGAAAAGTGTACGTGTCAGTGCGCTTTATCTTCAGAGAAGAGAAATCTTCTCATTAATGACCATTCTTCATCAACAAGCTTCGTGTTTTTCCACGCTCTTTCAACCTTTAAGTGGATCTCGTTCATTGGTGTATATTCTTATTCACTTGTTCAAATCAAAAATGGCAACCGGATGCAATTTTGAGGGGAGAAGAGTGAATATACTACATGTTGATGGATGCTTGAATTATGGTCATATGACTCTCCTTCAAATGCCTAATGCTCCACTTACTAAGGATAACTGGGATTCTTTGTTTGGGATGTTTGAATATTTGGATGTCAAGATATGTTTAATGAGTACTTCCAACCTCTAACGAATGTTGATCATCCAGTTCACAAGCTCTGCTCGGTTCTGTGACTCAACAAGTTCACCTTTTCAACCTACATTGATCAAGATGCATCATCTAAGAAGTACAACTCGGACTACTCAAGAATCCCAATCTCGGTTATTCCTCAAGGCGTTGTAATGACTATCATTGTTGTTGCACTCATGAATAATGATCCGCACTTTGGTACTTCTTTGCCAAATCTTCACGGATTCTTGTTCATGAATAATGATCCGCTCTTTGGTATCCCTTTGCCAAATCTTCACAGATTATTGTGCACTCTATAAATCAACCACATGAACATTAAGGAAAATGTCTTCCTCATCTGCTTGAAGACATTATTGGTGAATCTTCCAGATCAGTATCTACATGTATACCTTTAGGAAGAATGTATTGATGTTGAGGAATCATTTGTTCCGGTTCATTCAGTGGGTCAATGTACATCCGATTGTATGTTGTTTTTACATGTTGGGCATTTGACACAAGTTGATAACTTTGGAGTTAATCATTTATCACTTATTTGAGATTGAAGTTGACTTTCAACAAAGGTGTGTTCTTGTTTGATAACTTGCTCGGGCTTAAGAATTTGAGTTGAAGACTTGGTTTATCTAGTTACCGGCGATCGGGGTGGATTGTTGAAGACACGGTTAACTATCACTATTAGGAGTTACGTTGTTTTACTCGGTGTTACATGCGAGATGACGATGTGGATAATCTCAAGAGGTGTTAATGTCTCATACTTTGTTTGAGTATTGAGTACTTAGAGACTTGCTTGAAGCATAGATTCTCGACACCGTTCTTCCATCATTAAGTGCAAGCTTAAGATACAAATGTGGGGAATTCGACTTCAGTTTCAAGTTTGGTATATCGGGTTCAAATTTTCTACATATGGGTTGATAAAGATAGTCAGAGAGAGTTTCCGTAGCAGTTGATTCTCACAAAATTCATTTGAGCTCATTTTTGTTCTTCTCTATTTCATGAATATTTGGTATGTATAATGTGTTGCTGATTCTGAGGTATCAAAACCAGCAAGGGGGAAGGAGACACACATCTAAACGCGAGTAAACATTGATGAGCTTAATACTTCTAAGTGACTGAAGATATCCCGGGAAGACTAATGTGTCATTACCGCAGAGAAACTCAAGGTTTGACTCATGGCGTTTAGTGTTCTTATTCCAACTATGTAGGGAAGAGATGGAAGAGTTAGTTTCGAAGATGAAAGATGTACACAAGTGTGTGATGATTTCGATGTTATCGCAATCATCGGGGAGAGAGAATTGTGTACATTGGGGCGCCATTTGCTTCACTTGAGGGCTTAATCGGTGATTCGTAGATATAATCACTTATTCAGTGTTGACATCCGCAGATTGTCACCCCAGAGATAATCGGTGATTCGGCATGCTTCACATGCTTCTTCAATGTTATCGGTTATTCTCTCTTCGGCATTCGGGTACCGGGTTCTTGAGCTTCATACACTTTCTTTGGGGGAGAAAAGTATACATCGGGGTTATTCTTTGGCTATTGGACTTAATCTGCTACTTCGATGGTATAAGTTTCTTTGTCTTCGAGTATGTGTATTCGGGTTCGTGAGCTCTAGTCTAAGAGACTGACTGCATTTATTCATCTACTTGGGGGAAGTGGTCTCTTGACAACTTTTTGGGGATGCATAGCTTTAGACTTCAGTGGTTATGAAATTTGAGAAGATTGTTTATGAGTGGGATGATACGTTGTTGTTCTTCTTGATGATATAACCCCAAACGGAGACTTACAATGATCCTTCTTATATGGAGCAGCAAGATCGATGATATGGTGTGCGTCTTTGTGCATCTGGCTAAGGCAAGCTTGAAAGAAAGCTTAGAATCTGCTCAATAAGAAGATATACGGTTTGGGGGGAAGCTACCAAAGTCTCACTTTCAAGTGGCTCAATTTCTCTCTTCGATTCAAGAGCCTTGGAAGCTTTGGTGGTGAATGTTTAAGAGATGATGACTTCTATCATCTACAACGGGGCTGCTCGATATCCTTATCTCGGTACTCGTATCATCATCTTCTTAAATTATATCATCTACTCTATCTTTGTAAATATTTATCAAAAAAACCAAATACAAAAATATAAAACCAACAAAAAGAAAATAGAAAAATATAAAACCAACAAAAAATCCATAAAAATCGAAAATTTGAAAAACTCCAAAAATATTGTTTTAAAGACATGTCTTCGTATCGATAACATCTGCGGTCTTAGAAATGTCATTCAATAATGGCACGGGACCATAGATGAAGTTCGGCAGAGGTGTAAATATTTCTTTTCAAAACATGTCACAAATCAAATGGCTTGCGTTACTTGATTGTAACCCGTGCTTAAAACTATGGCTTGCTATTATTTGAGATAGCAACCCGTTCTTCAAGAAAGGAAAGTGTTGTGCTAAACAATTTTTCAAATATTTCATGCACTTATCCTAAAAACAAAAATGAGGAAAGTATGTCGAAGGACTGCTGTTCCTACACAAATGTTTTTCCGTCTAAAATTCTTCAGAAAAATATTTGTTGTATTAAAAAATGGTGGTAAATGAGTTGCTTGAAAAATCAATCAGATTCAGATTTGTTATAAAAATTGAAAACTCAATCAATGACTTCAGCGCTTTTAAATTTTTCAGAAAATGAGTCATTGATTGAGGGGGAGAATGTTTTCAAATATGTATTATCTAACGAGATTATCTAATTATCCTAAATACTTAAATGTTAAACATGTTAACCTACGTTGAAGGACTAGGTGCCTAGGATATTATTGTTAGGATTAGATGATTATAATTTGATGAAAACATTATTCTCATACCTTATGTGATCTGATTGAAATGTTGAATTGACTTTTATTAGTCGATTGCTGTTTGGGTGATGTCGACCACCATATATCTATTGGTATGTCTACTAACATATGCATGTATACTGGTATATAAGAATTTTCCCGATCCGGATCCCACAAATGAATATGATTGGATACCGAAGGAAAGGGTAACTATATCAAGACAAATGAAGAAGCGGAGCTTAATTTGACTTCAATGGAGAGTTGGCATAAATGTAACGTAAGAGGTCTCACTTGCATCTGCAGATGGTTTTCTTAAGTGATTGAAGAAGCGGAGCTTAATTTGACCTCGGTTGGTATTAAAATGCAACGTAGAAGTCTCACTGCATCAGCAGACGGTTTTTCTTCCAAGCCCTACAGCAATAACAGAAGCTTCTCAACCACCTAACGTATCTTTGTGTAGGATAATTGTGATGATACCATTCTTTAAACAATTTTTGAATAATATTGTTTTGAAAATGGAAAAATATTGGTTTTGAAAATAAATTGGACTTAATTTTTAAAATCACTGGACTTCATTTTAAACTAAAGTCACTCAATCAATGACTATTGTCATGGATTGAGGGGGAGAGTGATTTCAAATTAGATATTTTCAAACGATATTTCATCAAAAAGTCCGTTTTGTATAAATATGTGGTGATCTAAATATTTAATGTTATGTCATGGTATAATTTTCTTTAAAACTCAAAGATCTTACAAAATGAAATTTTTTCTGTTCTTGTTTGATTGTGAAAATGTTTTATTTTACCTAAAATATCTCTTAAAAAATTATCATACGACACTAACAATCTTTTAATGTCTAAATCGTTCCACTATCGAATTAAATTAATCGAACACGCTTTTCTCCCATGTTTTCTAAACCTATTTAAATCACTTAGGATCCAAAATCTCAAAGGATTTGATATTTTTCATCGGGGAGAAAGTGTGATTTAAATATGAAATCTGATATAAGATGATCGTTTGATTCAAATGTGCCTTTGCTCTCCCATATGTGCTAAACGCTTTCGAATCTCGAAGCAGATATTGTGGGGAGCATTTAAAAAAGAAAACAAACTTTCAAGGTACAAAAGCTTTTATGTTTTAACATAAAGTACCTTGATTGATTTTCTAAATGGTTTCTTAATGGCTTTTGTGATCATAAATGTGCTTCAAAAAGAACTCTTTCCTCTATGTAAAATGATTTCAAATATCCTATGCACATATTGAGGGAAGAATTTTACCAAGAAAATCAAATGGCTTTTTCTATGAAAATTGTGATCAAAGAAAATATTTCAAAGTCCTCTTGCCTCCATGTGCTAAACAATTTCTAAATCATATGCACATGTTGAGGGAGGTTTCTAAATGATCAAAACTATTAAGGTACAAAATGTTTTGATCTCATATCACAAGTACCTTGATTGTTTTCCAAATGATTTTCAATTGGTTTCGAGAAGGAATGAATTGTACCAAAAGTGACCTTTTACTTTATATATGGAGTTAAAAGGATGGTGAGGTTAGGTATTCGTTCCACGATCCGCCGAGAACGGAGGATCTTCGAGGACAATCCACTAGATAGTGTAGAGTCCTTAGGAATGTTTAAAAAGGAGAAAAGTGAGATATGGGAAGAGTGCGGATGAGATAGAGCTAGAAGCGGAATAAACCCAACAAGGTTCTAGTTATGAAGTCTCGGTAAGTAATGAAGGGGTTGAAGAATGAAAAAAGAAATGAATATGAAAAGGGTGAAAAGAAATAGCCCTCCAATAATTCAACCTTAGGGCGATAACGGGTTCAATTCATATACTCTTGGTGGTTACCAAGGTAACACGATATTGAAGACAAGGCGTCATGGACCCGGTGGACGCCTTGCACTAAACTTCCCAAGCTACTCAAGTTCCTCTTAAAAGGGCTTGTTTCATTCTCACGGGGCCGACATTATCCATCGACTTTCTCTTAGAGATTGTTGATATTGAAGAAGGAGACCTAGTCTCCGGCATAGGAACCAAATGCGCACTATTGAGTCTAGAGCCAAGAGATCATCCACAATATCTCATTAGGACACAATTAATGAAGACTCACTGTTTCACACAATGTGGAAAGTGAGAATATATTTTAAGAGTCCTACGCATTATCCTTGTGGTATTGCCAGAACATCCGAGTGATATGTAAAGTATTCACGATGAAGATGGAAATCCTTCTAGAGCCAACATCAAGCAAGCTCTTGGTGGGTGACATGTGAGATCTTACAAAAGATCAAGCTTGTGACAACTGGATAGAAACAATGGGGCGATTCAATCTTGAACCAACCTTGGTCCAGAAATGGATTGCGGATACCTTTGAAAAACCGGTCGTTGTGCTTAAAAATCTTTTACGTAGCACTTGACGTGTAATATGTTTTCAAAATAAAGGGTATTTATGATTGAAAATTGATTTCTTCTTCTAAACCTTCATCGATTGAAAACTCTTTCTTCTAAGCAATACGCGATTGTTTTCAAATCAATTTTCATCAATCGATGAATCTCGATTATTTGGTTCACTCACTCGTGT
>CM040242.1:110060812-110110731 GCA_022545495.1 Chrysanthemum lavandulifolium | reverse complement strand
AACCATCCGGGACCTCATTTTGTAAACTCGATATTTATACAAATCGAATGATAAATCTTTTGAAACGACTCCATTAGATCGTTTTCTATTATTATGACTATTGTGCCATGAAGTAACACCCGTTTGAATTCATTGCGTATCACGAAGTTGGGGTGTTCTGATTGGTATCGAGCCACGATTATAGAAAACGGGTCTAATTGAGACTTAAACTATAACTACTTTTTCAAACAAAAACATTTTATAGCCTTGATTCTCCGTGCCTTCCATCCTCCAGACGATTATGTGACTTTTAGGCATTTTAAGCTATACAAACATACTAGTATATTGATATATATACCTGACATAATTTCCATCATAAACAATGTACTCAACATATTTACGTATGCCTATTCTAAGGCATTACGGCACAATCATATTTTCCTAATCTCCCAATCATGCATCTACTCATGCATTTTAGGATTACGAAACTTCCTCCAAGACATTGTAACTGACTACAATGGTCTTTCCTACTTCCCAGACATTGTGAGATACAATGGTCTCATTCATTCTCGAATAATCGTAAATCCCACGGTGGTCTCTATTACATTCTCGAACTTTGTAAATCCTACGGTGGTCTCTATTACATTCTCGAACCTTGTAAATCCTCACGGTGGTCTCATTTATTTCTCGAGACATTGTGAGTTACACAATGGTCTCTCCATCATTCTCAAGACATTGTGAGTTACACAATGATCTCTATCATTTCTCAAAACATTGTGGGTTACACAATGGTCTCTCCATCATTTCTCAAGACATTGTGAGTTGCACAATGGTCTCAACTACTCCTCAGATATTGTAAGTTATACAATAGTCTCTAAAAATTTTCTTATAAACATTATATGATATTGTTTTACATGAAACCCGTCACAGTCTATCAATTTCCCTAATGGAAATACAAGAAATGGGATTTCTAAAAGATAAACTGACTCATTGATAAGGTTTTAAAAGGTACCATTTTGAGGGGTCGTTTAAGTCCTTATTTGATCACTTTTGTATCCGTTATTGCTTAATATCGTTCCTTTTCACTTTTTAGGTCTCGTGAAGGCAAAATCTTTGAAATGACACTTATTTGGACGAAGGCGCGAATATATGAAGAAAATGGCCAAAGTCGAAATCGAGACACTCACGGTCGCTGAATGTGAAAGCGGCGGCGTCGAGAGCTATTTGCGACGACGTCGGAGAATTGTTGTGACGGGTCGAACTCAAAACTCGTGTTTTCAAGAGACGGCGTCTAGTGTGAAAGAGTAGGCCGTCGCTACTCGGACGGCCTAGATGCGATCGAGACGACGTCGAAAGTCGAAGAGACGGCGTCACGGACATAAGGTGGCCGCCGCCGCAAGGTTAACGTGGCCAAGACGAAACCCTAATGGCGGCGACACGGCGTCACTAAACATAAGGTGACGCCGTCGCAATTGTAATCTTATATATAGAATCCGAATTTTTCGGTCTTTATGAGGAGAGTCTTTGGAGTAAAACCTAAAACCGAACCTAAGGTGTCTTGTACAAGATTTTAGGGTTTTTAACCCTATCTTACACCAAGATAAGTCTTTGCTTCATTAATTCAATTATGTCTTTGATTATTTGTGTGTATGCTTGCATGTTCTCCATGTCAAGCTAATTTATTTGTGTGTTTGCTTAGGAAGTATGAAACTTAATTATTAAATATTGATTGGTTGTTTCTTATCTTAGTTGATAAATGATCTAGTAATGCGATAGGTCATTCGTTGTACTTAATGCTTGATTCATCTTTGTGAACCTTAGAGTATGATTACACGAGTGATTGTAGGCTAAACCATCCGAAGAGCGCCTTAGGTAGGAGTCTATAATCTCTAAGTGGATTTGTAGACAAGACCCTTTGGTAATTTCAAAGAGTTGGGAGAAACGCATACCCTACAACTTTAGAAACACAACGCAACTAGAATAAGGCGTGACACTCAACCATCAATAGGAGATAATTAAGGAGTAATACAAACTAAGTAAACACATCTTTAAACTATCATACGAGCACATTAATTAGACATAGACTCCACAACCTTAGTTTAGATAATTAGATAATAGTAGAGTAATCGGTAGAAATACCAACCCCCAAATCCAATACCGAGATTCGTACCTTTCCATTTTCATAAAATATAAAAAGATAAAAATAATCTTCCTCAACCTTAACCTTAGCGTAGTAACTCCTACTAGCATTCCTATTCCCTAGAGAACGATATCAATACCGTGGCTTACCCTAATTACTACACTACAACGATTAGGTTCACGCCTGGGGTGTTATAAAACTTGCTCAAGAAAAGGAAGTTCCTTTGACCCCGAACGACGCGTGTAGCGTTATCAAGTTTTTGGCGCGCTGCGGGAATAGAATAGCTAGTTAGTAGTCCACCTCGTTTAGGTTTCTTTGCTTGATTCCTATCAAGTAAACTTTTTCTCATTTTAGCTTTCTTAGTCTATCCCCTTCTTCGTAACCTTTGTTCGTAACCATTTTCATTGACTATTCCGTTAGTCGTTATGGAGAACGCGAATCGCCAAAACTTTCACCCAATCGTGAAATCTACTACATAATTTACCCTTCCACTCCAAAATGAGATCTTGAGGTTCCAAGAACATCATGATGAATCCTTTCCGGAGGCATGGACTCGAATTAAATATTTATTACAAAAGTCCTTTATCATGGTATTGATTTCTGTTTCCACTACAATTCTTTTACACTCGTAGACGCCCACGAAACCCAAAGGAGACTTGACTATGTAGCGGATGGGGATATTTGGGGACGTGGTGTTCGAATGCATGGAAACCTTTGAGATTCACGCCCAATTTAGAAGTGGAACATGGGACCCAAAAACGAATCTTTAGACCTATTTTCAATTTGGAAACTTGATCGGAAGGTTGTTTAGGAAGGAGATGATTAGAGTTGAGGTACCAAGGTGCATGTCATGGTTAGGCGCTACCACGAAGACAAAATGAATACATAGGTGATCTTGATAAGATGGAGGATAGAGTAGAAAATCCAATCCCATCGGATAACCCACAAGTCCTACCATCACTTGAGGAACACACATCGCCTATAACTTACCCGGAAAAAGTAGAAGAGACTATAGGAACCCCGATTGTAGAACCTTTGGACCAAACGCCACTAGGGAATATAGGTTTAGATGCTTGTTGTCATGACCTCTCTCTTAGTCCTAGGAAAGTTCCTAATTTTGATGAACCGGAGCCTCAACCAACCTTATCCAATTTTCCATCTTTAGATGTGAATCTTGGAATTGAATTAGGCCCCAATCCACCCATCAAAATAGATAGTCCGGTAGTTGCTTGATAAAGGTGGTAGATTCTAGGCCATGTAGAGTAGAAGCTAATATAGGAGTAACCCATGACCTTACACACTTACATCACCCATTCATGGTTGATAACAAGAAACACTATGGGTTTAAACCGGTTTATTAGGTCAAGATGGATCCTTAACTAAGAATCTTTTGAAGTTGATAGAAGATGATCCATTTTAGGAGAGATTTGATTCACCCGCTACACCAATTGAATTAGGTAAGGTTATAATGAATAGAGCACACCTTTGAGCACATAAATCACCCATCACCTCTCCTCACGTAGCAAATTTCCACCCTAAGGAGTGTATCGCTACTATCACCCGCACTTAAACCTAAGTGTAAGGAAAACCTCCCTTTATCTGTTAAATAAGGGTAGAGTCGGGCTCGTGACTCGAACAAAACAAGCGCTTCTTGGGAGGCAACCCATGTGTATTTGTTTTTCATTTTATTTGCGTGTCGTATATCTTTTATTGATTGTTTATTCTCATGTTTGAATTTGTAAAATGCTTTATTTTGTCTTCAACCTCGTCTTAATTACATATAAAGGTATTTTACATAAGGGATAAGTGTAGGAGGATTACACGTTTTCAAAAGAAGCGTGAACATGAGAATTACAATTATTTAAAAGATATACATGTGTGTTTGTTCGAGTCAAATGCTTGTATCGAGTCATAATGGATGTTTTGCATAAATTTTTTTGATTCTAAAGATGTAAATTTTCCGAAATTTTTCCGTAAAATCGCAGAACCGAGTTTTGTCGAGATAACGACGTCGAGATTGCAACTGACGGCGTCGGAAGGAGTAAAACATCGATTACTTTTTCTCGTTTTTCGAGCTACTTATAAATTTTGGAATTTTCGTGTCTTAATCTTCTTAGAAATTGTAAACATCCATTCCACAAGCATTATATCCTAGTTTAAATTGAGTCTTATATATATTATTACCACGATTTTACGCGAAGGTTTCGTTTGTTTTCTTCAAGTGTGAGGTTTAGTTTGTCAAGAAGAAGTTACATAAGATTGGAAGGAGCTTTTCACGCATAAATTCTTCTTGAAAAGAATTTAACCACCACTTTACACGGATCCTACCGAGCTAATCAGGGAGTATTAGTTTCTTTCGCTTTTGATTACCTTCTTTTATCATAACTTTGATACTTCGGGGAACATTGGGACAATGTTCGGTTTAAGTGTAGGAGGAAAATAAAGCGGAACTTTGAAACTATGCTTATCCTTGACTATTTGCTTTGTCAATTGTGATTGTGTAATAAACCATGAGAAATGTCGGTTAGGGTAATTTTGGCACCAAATTTAAAATTTTCATGACATATAAGAGTGGGCCATTAGTCTTAACAAAAGCGTCTCATGGATAGGAAGTTATATGACTAGCACAAAACCCTTTACCACCCAAATTCCACCCAAAATGTGAGGATCGCCTTAGATTAGTAGGAATAAAAGCATTCATCTTTAATGCTTAGAGTGTGAACCGGTAGTATAATAGATTCTAGAACTTGTTTTGTGATGCATTCCGAGATCGCTAGTGAGACTACACTTGTGTAGTTAGAATAACTAAATGATAAGAGGCATTAGGAAAACCCTTGTTTGATACCGTAATATAATTACTTCTTCCACATCGGTTGAGTAATTCCCCACACCCTTTGCGTTGTACTCATCTTTAGTACACGATACCCTAGTTAACCCTCGAGCCTATCCTTTTCATGGTTCTCTTGATGTTTCGGTTTTCCGGAATATCAATGAAGAGCATTGTTTACACCACCCCAAATATACACCCAAATCGCCTTAGCCTACCCCTTATGCACTCACTTTTAGTGCAATTATTTGTTATCACCCCAAACCCTTAGTTCAATTATCTAGTTGCTTGCATAAGTTGCTAAGTCGAGTCATATCCTTTGTATACAGTTTTGGGATGATTGGGATTCATGGGAAAAGTTAAAGTTTATGAAATGATGGGAAGGAACGTTAAATTCAAATTCCTTTGTTTACGTAATAATGTACCCCAAGTGTTTTGATCTTTTCGATTCGGGTCAAATTAGTGTTAGAATAATAAAAACTCAAGTGTAGGATATGCTGTAAATCCCTAAGATTTTGATGTTGTCATAGAGGATGGTAGAGTAAAAGTGTATGAAAAAAAAAAAAAAAAAAAAAAAAATCGAAAAAAAAAATATAGAAAAAGAAAAGAAAAAAATAGAGTGAAAAAAAAAAAAAAAAAAAAAAAAAAAAATTACGGGCTACCATCCTACATCTATCCTTTAAATTTATGTTTGTTTATTTCGGTTATCTAGAGTTTAGAGTGTCGAGTCTTGGCTTAGCAACGCCATTCTTCATATGCAGTTAACATAAAGATTTTTGACTTACCACCACTAAATAGCTTATCCCACCAAACCCTTATTTCCCTACCGTAAGCCTAATGTTACAACCCTTTAAAAGACCTCTTTGATAGTCTTTCCTAGGTGCTTACGCCAAAGCGATGGAGGTTTGATCTATTCTCAAGCCTATGGTAATCTATGTACTAGGACCGGTTAATGAGTGTTTATCTTCCATTTCCTATATTGTTATATTTCATTTATACACCCGAGAGATGTGAGTATCCAAACACCCCATGTGAGGTGCTAGTATGTAATTCCGTGCTTGTTATGACTTTTATGGGCTTATATGTGTTGTGGACCGTTTTGAATTAATCTTTGAATGACCCCTAACTTATAAATTAATTGGCTAAAAGCACATTTGCTTGAGGACAAGCAAATAACAAGTGTAGGGATATTTGATAAGGTTTTAAAGGTACCATTTTGAGGGTCGTTTAAGTCCTTATTTGATCACTTTTGTATCCGTTATTGCTTAATATCGTTCCTTTTCACTTTTTAGGTCTCGTGAAGGCAAAATCTTTGAAATGACACTTATTTGGACGAGAAAGCGCGAATATATGAAGAAAATGGCCAAAGTCGAAATCGAGACACTCACGTCATTGAATGTAGAAGGCGGCGTCGGGAGCTATTTGCGGCGCGTCGGAGAATTGTTGTGACGGTCGAACTCAAAACTCGTGTTTTCAAGAGGCGGCGTCTAGTGTGAAAGAGTAGGCGTCGCTACTCGGACGGCCTAGATGCGATCCGCACGACGTCGGAAGTCGAAGAGGACGGCGTCACGGACATAAGGTGACGCCGTCGCAAGGTTAACGTGGCCAAGACGAAACCACAATGGCGGCGACACGGCGGGCGTCACTAAACATAAGGCGGCGTCGCAATTGTAATCTTATATATAGAATCCGAATTTTTCGGTCTTTATGAGGAGAGTCTTTGGAGTAAAACCTAAAACCGAACCTAAGGTGTCTTGTCACGATATTTTAGGGTTTTAACCTATCTTACACCAAGATAAGTCTTTGCTTCATTAATTCAATTATGTCTTTGATTATTTGTGTGTATGCTTGCATGTTCTCCATGTCCGGCTAATTTATTTGTGTGTTTGCTTAGGAAGTATGAAACTTAATTATTAAATATTGATTGGTTGTTTCTTATCTTAGTTGATAAATGATCTAGTAATGCGATAGGTCATTCGTTGTGTACTTAATGCTTGATTCATCTTTGTGAACCTTAGTATGATTACACGAGTGATTGTAGGCTAAACCATCCGAAGAGCGCCTTAGAGTAGGAGTCTATAATCTCTAAGTGGATTTGTAGACAAGACCCTTTGGTAATTTCAAAGAGTTGGGAGAAACGCATACCTACAACTTTAGAAACACAACGCAACTAGGAATAAGGCGTGACACTCAACCATCAATAGGAGATAATTAAGAGTAATACAAACTAAGTAAACACATCTTTAAACTATCATACGAGCACACATTAATTAGACATAGACTCCACAACCTTAGTTTAGATAATTAGATAATAGTAGAGTAATCGGTAGAAATACCAACCCCCAAATCCAATACCCGAGATTCAGTACCTTTCCATTTTCATAAAATATAAAAAGATAAAAATAATCTTCCTCAACCTTAACCTTAGCGTA
Source organism: Chrysanthemum lavandulifolium (assembly GCA_022545495.1). Classification (NCBI taxonomy): domain Eukaryota; kingdom Viridiplantae; phylum Streptophyta; class Magnoliopsida; order Asterales; family Asteraceae; genus Chrysanthemum; species Chrysanthemum lavandulifolium. The sequence continues at coordinate 110,103,353 of CM040242.1, read as the reverse complement.
GTAACTCCTACTAGCATTCCTATTCCCCTAGAGAACGATATCAATACCGTGGCTTACCCTAATTACTACACTACAACGATTAGGTTCAACGCCTAGGGTGTTATAAAACTTGCTCGAAGAAAAGGAAGTTCCTTTGACCCCGAAGCGCGCGTGTAGCGTTATCACTCATCATCTACAAAAGTCAAGTTCAAGAACTTTCTACATTCATCAAAATTCTCTTCGAAACCTTCATTGTTAAAGGTTCATGATTCTAGCCAAGTATGGACTATTTTAGGATTACTTAAGATTTCCTTTCCACACGTATCTACCCATACTATCTTCTATGCAATGGAATGTGAAAACATAGGTTACAAGTCTTTTATGGCGGGACTTGCAAGCGAATGGTTTGATGTCGCCTTTGCTTAGTGGACAATTTCTCAAAAGCTATGAACATATCACAAGTATACCTAATTTAGGTATTTGGAAAATTTATCGAACCTCGGCTAAATATAGCCTAATCACCTATATTTAACCTTGGGATAGTGGAACATGGTCTCGATTAACTATGTTCGACTTAAATTTTCAAACACTCGAACATTTATACAAGGGTTATATTCGGGTTAATTTCTACTTAAACTCAATAAACCACCGAATTCATTAAAAGATCTAGAGACACGATAGTGTCTTACCACTCAATGAGATCTTAACATCTTATTTATACTACCTAATTTCATTCTTGAAATTTTCATACATGAGATAATCCGAACTACTATCTTGGGATAGTCATCAAATCTTCGTCATTTCTTAGAAGTACTAGCACGATTAGGTTTCAAGGATATCATTCAGTCATTCACTTTTGATTGTAAAACAAACTTGACATCTCTACCTAAGAATAATGGTAAACATACACTACACTCTTCAAATCGTCAACATATCACATCATTTTTCGAACCCCATTGAAATTCAGATGTAAAACTTCACAAGATCCGTTTCTTTCAAACACTAGTAGACATAAAACTATCGATATATCTTTCATCCGAAACCACCTAAGACAGGGATCAACTTTGGAAATGGTTTGGATAACCACTTGCCACTAGCAAAACTTTCCTACAACCACGTTATCACATCATTACAAACCATTTCACATCAACAATATCTTACACCTTTGATTAATAACAGTCACCCTAACAACAACAAAACTATTCCATTTTGAGGCACTATATAGACGAATGCGTTAGTTAACCATTTGCGGGACTAAGGTGTTTAGAGATCACCCACGAAACAACTAAGGAAACTATACAAATATAAATTAGACTCCATGCCGCACACTATCACCAAAAACTCCATGTTAGAAATTAAGGTTTTATTGATAGCCTCGATATAATAAGATATGATTCGTTTTGAGAATCGGGAAAAGCCAAACTTTAGGTATATTGGACTCTATAAGATTTTAACAAAACCCTTTAGGTTATCAACTTAAGCCACATGGTATATAATACATTCTATGACCAAAACTTGAGAACACAAAAATTAAAATTCGGCTCATACATCCACATTTCCTAGACAATTCAACATCGTGTAACATCCCGAATTCGGACTGAATTCCCATTAAGGGGGAGGACCAGAACCACCGCATTTTAGGTTACTTTTTATTTTTAGAATTTACTATTCACTTTTACTATTCAAATTCACTATTCATCTCGTAAAATTTTAATCCACATTCTCGTAAGATAAATTATTTTAGTAATAACCGAGAGTTCGACCATCGTTAGATCATTTTCAAAAATTATTAAGTAAACATCGTTTTAAAGTTTCGTTTAGGCGGTCCACCGTTTAAACATCACGCAACGAAAATCAACCACGATAATTTTCCTCGCATCGGATAAATTTTAGATCCTTCATGATTAATTTGAGAATTTTTAAGAAATATTATTTTAATATTACCAAATAAGCCCAACAATGAACAAAACTAAACTTATGTTTTAAACAATTCTACTTACATCCGGACTTAACGATTCTCACTTGTGTTTCTAATATGTTTTGACACTTTTATATTTTGGAAAAGTCAAACATATTTCCTCCTCCTTGACCATAAAGGAATTAACCTTGTCGTTCTACATTTACGCTTAAATCGCGTAACTTTTAAACTTCACGAATAAGCGTAAAGTTATCCCGCGTATGTGAAAACCACATTTTGACATCTCATATCACTTTTAGACTAATTTTAGTCTACTCTAAATAAATTCACGGTCATTTCCACGAAATTTCGTTCTTTTCTGATAAACTGCGAATTACGCGTTTTTGACCCGTATTTCCAGTTTTAAGCAGCGTTTTTGCACCCAATGAGACTTATAACCCATTTTATATTTTTAGATAGAGTATAATTATGAGTCTCATCATTCCTAAAAGTTTCGTATTTTTACGATACCCGGTTTTACGTTTTATGGCTTCGGTTAGCGATTAACGGAACCAAAACTCACTCCGTAACCAAGATAAGATCAAAACTAACCACATAAGTCATCTTATCTCTTCCATGACAGAAATTAGGGGAGGAGTCATCATATTGGTGGCATCATCCTAACCTTGGTTCATTAAGATCATTACAAGTGTCCTAAACCTAACCATGGTTAATATTTAACCCAATATATGGTTAACCAAACTTACCCTCCTATAAATAGCAAGTGAAATACATCCTAAACACCCTCATAAACTGAAATGGGTCGTTCATATCATCAAACCCTCATATCTTCCATAATTTGTTCTTAAACCCAAGTTTATGCAAGGAAGTTCAAAAGATCAAGCTACTACATCAAATCTCTAGCAAGTTTAAGTGATCTTCTTGAGTTTAGATCCACTCAAGTCACTTAATACTTCATCACCAACTCTTCAAGATTGCAAGGGTGCCAAGGTGTAGAAAGCTAGCTCAATCCAAGTCCTAAGTGTTCAATCAATGTCCGATCCTTACTAAGTTACTCCTTTCTTATTGAAAGCCAAAAGTTGTAAGCAACTTATCACCACCATCATCTCATCTTTATTATTCATAATCTTAACTATTTCATGCTATATATATATTTACTATGTTGATTCATGATGTACATATACTCAATCACTTATTTTAATTCACATATGGTCATAAAAGTAACAAACTAGTAAACTAGTCATAATCTACACATGTGAGACCATTAAAACAGTAATATAAGGACTTTCTAACTTACATAATATGGTAGACAATATAAAAAGTAAACATAGCAATTTGAATCACCCAAAACGGACAAACGAGTCAAAAGTTATAAGCAAAAGAATTTAGCGAAACCTAAACGCCAAAGCGCCATGTATAAGCTGTTAAGGGTTCTGTCTTTTAAAAGTGGTACTTCTGGTCCGAATCATCAAAAGTTAAAACACGAAAGTTGTCCGAACGACGTTTTCCTTCAATAACAAAGAAGCTCGGCCTTGAAAACGCATAAATAGGCCAAAATCTTTCAAAACAGAAACTGCCGTAAATATAGTCTCACAACTATACTTTTGTCACAACTAAAGCAAACCAAGAGGCCTAATGGCCATAAACCAAGACCACGGCTACGGCTAAGACCAAAGTTGAGTCTCAAGACCATGGTAGTCAAGACCAAAGTCACGGCAAGGCCATGGCTAAAGCCTCAAGGCTTGTTTACCAAAGATCGTTAACTAAGGTAATCATATATGAAACGGCGAGAACTTGTAATAACCAACTTTACAATTTAGAAACTTGTAAGTTTTTCTTTAAACACTTGTGATATAAATTATGACGATATTTGTAATAACCATTATGATTCCTAATCAAAACCAAACAACCTTGTAACTTGTGTTTACAAACCATATGACACTTGTGATATATAAATAAAACTTATGTTTTATCTACTAAGTGCTACAAAACTAGGGAGCTTCATGTGAGGGTTTCATTTGAGTAAAACGTGTCGACGAGTTCTTGGATTTACGATTTAAAGTGTCCTAGCTCCTCGACGTTTACTACATGACCTCTGAATTATGATGGCCCGAACGGTAGTACGATATATATATAAACTATACACGTTTTCACAACTAGACCATTTCTATAAGCGACATATACATAAACCATGTACTACATCGTGATCAACATAGGATATATATATATATATATATATATATATATATATATATATATATATATATATATATATATATATATATATATATATATATATATATATATATATATATATATGATGGTTTATGTTTTCTTAAACATTATTCCAAACTTAAGTCGCAACATTTCATTTTTAGGTTGTACGTAGAAGTCTTCCGACTTATCCATCACATCCGTTAGTACTTAACATCATCAACTCTCGGTGAGTTCATAGCCCACTTTCTATTACTTAATTGTTTTACAAACTCTTTGGGAGATACATGCTTTATTTTAAACCGAACACATTGCTTTCAAACATTATACTTATCGATTGTTATTAGCACTAAGTTTCGCATTTGCCAAACTTAAGTCCCTTAATCATGAATCATTAATCACTATGTGAGAGTGGGCGAATATTGTGAATAGATCTATTGGGATTGACGAATCCCGTTTGTGTTAGCCCCATTAAAGGCAAACAAACGCACTATATTTGAGTAACATTGGTAAAATGGCAATTTTACGGATCACGCATCGACATTTTCTCCAATTAAATTTGGAACACGTTAACGCCTTGATTGCATGATGCTTAGTCAAGCTGTTTTGGTTTTCAAACCATTGGTGTGGTTCAATCATCAAACAAACTCTATGAATTCACTCAACCTTTGTGTTGTGATTTTAAGCATGTATTTCGGGTCCATAATGGGAATAGAATAGCTAGTTAGACTTTCGGGACCTCATTTTTGTCTCGATATTTTAGGTTGAAACGACTCCTTGCTTGATTCCTATCAAGTAAGATTTTTCTCATTTTCATTAGCTTCCTATCAAGTAGTCTATAGCTTCCCTATCTTCTTTGTTTTTGTTTATAACCTTGTCACTTATCACCATGGGTGACAATCCACCACCAAACGATAATCCCACCACTACTTGATCCGCCAAGAGGCCGAACTCTTGGTGAATACTCCAGACCGATCCATCAAGGCTATAGGAACACCATTGAGCTCCCACTTCAAGCTCAACCTACGGCCCTGCGATCCGACACCATCCGGTTGGTGCAAAACGGATGTGCATTCCATGGACTTCGTTCCGAAGATCCTAATCAGCATCTCAAGGATTTCCTAAAAATTGTTGACTCCATCGACCTTGATGCTACCACACAGGAGACCACGTGCTTGCGTCTCTTCCAATTCTCTCTACGGGACCAAGCTAGCAATTGGCTTGAGCGACTTCCCACCGGATCCATCTCAAGTTGGGATGATCTCACCACTCGTTTCCTCGCCCAATTTTTCCCACCGGGGAGAACTACCAAACTAAGAAACGACATCTTGATGTTCCAACAATGTCAAGGCAAAACTATCTACGAGGCGTGGACTCGATTCAAGGACTTGCTCCATAAAGTCCCTCATCACGGCATCAATCTTTGGCTTCAAGTCCAAATCTTTTACGATCATGTCAATCTCTCAACTAGGCAAACCATCGACCAAGCGGCCGGTGGCAAACTTAGTGAACTCACCGCGGAAGAATCGTGGGGTACAATAAAGGACCTTGCCCTCTATGACAAAGAATGTTGGAATGACCCCCGTGAGTTGCCCAAAACCGTCAAGGCAATCTCCTTGCCTCCCATTGACTCACAACCTTCCAATCGTAGGATTCTTGAACTTTAAGATCAAGTCAAATTCCTAATGAGCTCCTACGAGACTCCCAAGCCCTCATGCCAAGTGAACAAAATCACTCTACCTTGTGAATTATGTAGTGGTCCCCATGACACTCGTGATTGTACAAGACTCCCCGAACAAGCTTTTGCGGACTACGCCTCCATGCGTACCGACGGAGCTGGAGAGAAGTGGTACACTTTCAAGCCCGAGCAAACAACTTAGGAAATTCCTACAACCCCTCATGGAGGAATCACCCTAACCTTAGGTGGAGCCAAAACTCAAATTCATCCCAAAATAACTCATCTAGTCCACCCAATAGGTCCCAACCAAACCACAACCCCTACAACAACTCTCAAAACACCGGAACTTCCACTAATATTGAAAGAATGGTGTCCAAATTCATGTCACCTCAAGAAGCTCTATTGACTAAGCTTGAAGCCGATTTCAAGAAAAGACAAAGCGAGATGACCACTAAGCTCGACACCCTCTTAAAAGCCTTCAACGACCGGGATATAGGAGCACTCCCAAGTGACACCATAAAGAACCAAAAAGTGAATTCGATTTCATCGACTCCATGTTCTTGCTCACCAAGAGAGAGTGCATATCCATGCCCCTCACATCCGCAATTCCGTTCGGTTAACGCCATCAATACGGGTTCCAAACGATCCGTCATGAGATACCAACAATCCGAGCCAACGGTCCATACAACTCTTGAGAAACCTATCAATAAAGAACCCAAACCTACTCTAGAAGAGGAGTATAAGGAGCTCCACCAAGAAAAACCGGTTCTTGAAGTCTTGACTCATGCGCCTTATTATAATGCTTTAAAAGATAAATATGAGCAAGAACTCAAACTAGGAGAACGTGGGTCCGCGTTTGTGCAAAATAAGTTACCTAAGAAGTTAGATGATCCCGGTCTATTTATTCTTCCGTGTAGCATTGGAAATTCCAAAGCTTTCGACACATTAGCCGATCTAGGGTCAAGCATCAACCTTCTTCTGTTGTCCCTCCATAAAAGCCTTAACTTAGGAAAAATAGAACCAATGGAAACCATCTTAGGTTTAGCGGACGGTAGTATTGCATATCCGGTAAGGATAATAAAGGACATGGTAGTACACGTAGGTCGATTAACTCTTTTAGCGGATTTCCATGTGCTAGACATAAATAAGGACCCAACATGCACATTGTTAGTTGGAAGAGGATTCTTAGCTACCGCTAGTGCCATAATTGATTGTAAGATGTCTAAGATAGTGGTAGGAGAAGGGAGTGCTAGATCAATTTACGATGTCAAGAAGCATATCTACTACAAAGAGGATGGAAAAACTACATTATGAGATCATGTTGGATAGAAAACCATCTAGATATGGACCTTGGACCAATAGAGATTTTTAGGCCCTCAACGACCTTTCTATCTAGAAGAGACCTTCGTGAGTAAAGCAACTCTCAATGAACAACAATTGGCTAGGGACATTGAAGTGAACCCGTTCGAGGATACTTTAGTGTTTAGGAAGATGACCGAATTCCTAGGAACCTTGCCCATTAATCTTAACATGAATTGGTGGAAAGTTGAGAGTGAGAAGCCTAAGTATAATTGGAGTTGGGATAGACCACCTAGTAATGGGAATGGAGAATGGCACATTAGGATGACAATCTATGATCCCAATGGAGAGAAGTTTGAAAAGGCATATCGGACTAAGCGTACTAATAGGAAGTTAAAAGATAAGTTTGATCCCTATGACAATCTTGAGGATAAACTTACTTACATGGGTACGTATGAGCACGACTTCGAGTCTAGCTACAAGACTCATAAATAAAGAAAAGCGCTTTGTGGGAGGCAACCCATGCTTAATTGTTTGCTTGTTTTGTTTTTCAACTTTTGTGTGTCTTATATATTTTTCATTGTTGTTTATTCTCATGTTAGACTTTGTGAAAATGCTTTATTTTGTTTTTAACCTCGTCTTAATTACATATAAAGGTATTTTACAAAAAGATAAGTGTAGGGAAGATCACATAAGTTTTTAAGAACATGAACATGAGAATTACAATTAGTGAAATTGATATATATGTGTGTTTGTTAGAGTCAAATGCTTGTATCGAGTCATAATGAATGTTTTGCAGGAATTTTTCCGTGTTTTAATGATGTGATTTTTCCAAAAATTTCCGAAAACGCAGCAAACCACTTTTCGTCGGGACAACTGACGGCGTCAGATTAAAGCTCGACGACGCCAGCTATCTGAAACAGTTACTCAATTTTTCGTTTTATGTGTAGTTTATAAACTTTTGGAAATTCCAAGGTCTTAATTTTCCAGAAAAACTGCAAACATCCATTCCATAAGCATTATATCTTACTTGCTTTCTAGTGTAGTTGTGTGTCATATATAGTTTTACCGCCGATTTTACGCGAATATTTCGTTTGTTTTCTTATAAGTGTGCAGGTTATATTGGCCAAGAAGAAGAAACATACATTGGATGAAGCTTATTACTTATGCATTCTTCTTGGAAAAGAATTTAACCGTAACTTCATACATATCCTACCGAGCTAATCAAGGGAGTATTAGTTTCTTTTCCTTACTTACCTTCCTTTATAATAACTTTGATACTTTCGGGGAACATTGGGGACAATGTTCAGTTTAAGTTAGGGAGGGAGAATAAAACGGGAACTTAGATACTATTCACTCACTTGATCATTTTTCTTGTCCTTGGTAATTTGTGTAATAAACTAGGAGAAATATTTGTTAGGGCAATTTTAGCACCAAAATTAAAAATTTTATGACATTTACGAGCTAAACTTTAGTCTTAATAAAGCATCTCATGGATAGGAATTGTATGACTAGCACAAAAACCGTTTACCACTCAAATTCCACCCCAAAAATGTGAGGTTCGCCCCTAGATCTTTAGGAATAAAAGCATTCATCTTTAATGCTTAGTGAGTGTACCGATAGTATAATAGATTCTAGAACTTGTTTTGTGATGCATTTCGAGATCGCTAGTGAGACTACACTTGTGTAGTTAGGAGTAACTAAATGATAAGAGGCATTAGGATAACCCTTGTTTGAAACATGTATTATAATTACATCTTCCACATTGGTTGAGTAATTACCCCACACCCTTGCGATGTACTCATCTTTAGTACACGATACCCCTAGTTAACCCCTCAGAGCCTATCCTTTTCGCGGTTCTCGTGATGTTTCGGTTTTCCGGAATATCAATGAAGAGCATTGTTTACAATCCACCCCCAAATGTACACCCAAATCGCCTTAGCCTACCTTGTATGCACTCATCTTTAGTGCATTATTGTTATCATTATTTAACCCTTAGTTCAATTATCTAGTTACTTGCATGGTTGCTAAGTCGAGTCATATCTTTTGTACACAGTTTTGGGACGATTGGGACTCATGGGTAAAAGTAATATTTTATGGAGTAACGGGAAAGAATGTTAAATTCAAATTCCTTTTGTCTACGTAATTAAATACTCCAAGTGTTTTGATCTTTTCAAATCGGGTCAATTAGTGTTAGAGAAATAAAAACTCAAGTGTAGGGATGCTCCTATAAATCCCTTATATTTTGATGTTATCGTAGAGGATGGTAGAGTAAAAATGTATGAAAAAAAATCGTAAAAAAGAAAAAGAAAAAAAGTGTCAAAAAAAAAAAAAAAAAAAAAAAAAGGCTACCGTCCTACATCTATCTTTATGTTTATGTTTGTTTTGTTTCAAGTTATCTAGTGTTAGTGAGTCGAGTCTTGGCTTAGCAACACCACTCTTTACATGCTTGTAACATAAGATTTTTGACTTGCCACCACTAAATATCTCTTATCCAACAAAACCCTTTGTTTCCCTACCCTAAGCCTAACGTTACAACCCTTGTAAAGACTTCTTAGATAGTTGTTCCTAGGTGCTTACGCCAAAGCGGTGGAGGTTTGATCTATTCTCAAGCTTATGGTAATCTATGTACTATGCCAGGTAATGAGTTTTTTATCTTCCATTTCCATTCATATTATATTTCATATAAACCCGAGAGATGAGAGAATCCAAACACCACTTGTGAGGTGCTAGTGAATAATTTTCGTGCTTGTTATGACTATTGTGGCGCTTTTACTTGTTATAAACTATTTTAAACCAATGCTTCATGCCCCATAACTTATAAATTAATTGGTCAAAAACACATTTACTTGAGGACAAGCATATACCAAGTGTAGGGATATTTGATAAGGATTTAAAACGTACGCTTTTAGGGGGTCATTTAAGCCCTATTTCGACACATTTTATATCCGTTACTGCTTAATTTCATCCCTTTTCACTTTTTAGGTCTTTTGGAAGCAAAATGCTGGAATGAAGCACATTTGAACGAAAATGAGCAAAAACATGAAGAAAATGGCAAAGTCAAGATCGAAGCCACTCAAGACTGATCAGCAGAACCTGACGGCGTCTCATCCAAAGGGCGACGACGTCCCTCTATGAAGACTTGATCAAAACATGACCGCGACGGCTCAGTGAAATTCCTGGTCGTAAAGCCTGACGGCGTCATGCTTTAAATATGGAGGGCGTCACTCACAGTTTTCACTCCAGACGGCCCAGATCTAGAATTCAGACGACGTCTCAACTAAAGACTGACGGCGTTACAACTCTCAAGTGACGCCGTCCCATCGATGACTTGGCCTAGACGAAACCCTAATGACGGCGATCTAACGGCGTCGCATGTAAAAGACGACTCCGTCGCGATTGTAAATCTATATATAGAATTCGATTTTTTGTATTTTAAGAGGTAGAATTTTGGAGAGCAAACCCTAACTCACTTGTAGTCCGACTTGGACAATATTCTAGGGTCCCATACCCTATTTTACACATCAAGATAAGTTTGTTAATCCAATTTATCATTATATCTACCCCATGTTCAATTGATTGTGTGTATGCTTGCTTGTCTAACATGTCTAGCTAAATTACTTGTGTGTTTGCTTAGATCTATGAAACCTAGTTATTGATTGTTGTTAGGTTGTTTCTTGTCTTAATTGAAATTGGCTTAGGAGTGCATCTAGGCTATCGTTGTATTTAATGCTTGAGTATGCTTGATGATGATATGGTGCACGGAAGGAATAGCTTAGGTTTGTCGATTCCGTGAATCATATACGAGAGATAACCTCATAGAACTAGGGGATACACACACCCTACGACTTTTAGGAATACAACGTGTTAAGATAAAGGACGTGACAACTCAACCAACCAATAAAAGATAACTAGGGAGTAATAGTATCTAAGTAAACACATCTTTCATCATCATACGAGCACACCTCAATTAAACATAGCTATCCGTAGTAATTAGATAATTAGATAAATAGTGGAAGTAGAGTAATCGGTAGAAGTACCACCCCCCAACCAATTGCCCCAAGATTTTACCTTAGCTTTCTAAAAAAACATTAAAAAAGATTAAAAAAAAAAAAAAAAAAAAAAAAAAAAAAGAATCATCCTCAACCCCACCTTCTCGTCATATATTTCTTACTAGCATTCCTATTCCCCTAGAGAACGATATCAATCCCCGAGGCTTACCCCATACTACACTACAATGATTAGGTTCACTGCCTATAGGGTTGAAAAGCTTGCTCATAGAAAAGGAGGTTTTCTCGACCCCGAACGCCTTACTGCGCATCAATTATCATCCATAAAAAACACATGAAACATCAAAATGATGATATAAAACAAAGGTGATAAAACACACAATAAATAGTATCTCATCAAAACTTTTAACAAAAAAAAATCTTTAAATATGACTATAAAACAATAACAATGAAATATCAAAAGTGATACTATACATGACATATAATAAAGCTTAACATGTAAACAAAAAAACTTATCAAATAAACAAAATTTCACAAGTGATAATACAAATATCACAAATGATAATACACATATACAATTCAACTTCAAATATCACTGGTGATATTACATGTATGATATTTTTCACTCACAAATTTCATCAAACACTTGGTGTGCATCCATATATACAAAACTCAAAGCAACCTAGTTCACATTACCAAATTAAACTAAATACCACTCAAAATTACATTTTTTGTGATCATCAATAAACATTCTAATAAAAATGTCACAATAATTGGCAACTAAAACAACATAAATAACAATAAATTGCTAGATCTAACCACGAACATTCGACTTTATACTGTACATTTAACCATTTTTTCAATAGGGGGCTGGATTGGTTCATTTTGACCCGTAAATCTTGCGGGAATCAACTTCCTAACGATAGGTGCTTCCATTTTGTTGTGATTTAACAAGCTTTGATAGTTAATTTATGGTTAACCACGGTTGATTTTTGATTTTATTGGCTAGGCTTTGAATATTGGTAGAGAGAGAAAGTGAGGTCAAGTGTGTGTAATTTGGGGGAAAGTGAGATAATGATAGTTATGATGTAATTTACACATCTAGTCCTTCTGTTTTTAAATATTTACATTATTTTTTTTTCCTTAATTTTTCTTCGGATCTAATGGTCAAGATGTGTCCATTAGTATGTAAAAAAAAAGTGGGTATGCAAAATAAAGCAACTCTAATAAGATCAAAACTCAAAAGTAACAATTTTTATAGCTAATAACAATAACATAAAACTTGTTTATTAGTAACTTATTGAAAATTTAAGGGTTGATTTGTATGTTTCTAAAAGGGGTTTATTTTATATATCCTCAACTTAAACCCTTAAATGTCATATTTACCCAATCAAAACTTATAATGTCATATATACCCAATTTAAACATCAAACTTATCATATCTATCCATTTTGTTAATAAATCGATTAAAACTCAATTTACGCTATCAAATGGCCATAATACCCTTCATGCATAGGCATCTTCATGTCTATGTGATGACAACACCCATGGCCAAACAACACATTAATACGGAAACACGACCCCCACACGAACCCATCGGACCCAACCAATCAACATAGATTACATTATAATCTTTTTGAAAGCATTATTGCGTATGCAAAAACATATAATAAATCAACGCTAATAACATATAGGCTTCAAAATATAACATAACTAAAAGCATATACGATGGCCGCCATGCTTATCATTTTATTTGTAAGCCCCAAGCAATCGATAAACCCAAAAATTTAAGTAATTTACATGGGTCCTACTATTCTTACACTAATTCCACTATTTAGACCTATATCAAAGTAAAGTCAATATATTGGAAATATAAATGATACATTAAACTTAAGAGAAATGATAATTAAGCCTAATTAAATAGACCTAAATATAGGCTTAAAAATCTTATTGGTTTATTTCTTAATGCATTTAAATACCAAGTTATCATTTTATATTATTTCAAACATGCCCTTATTAATCAACCGCATTTTTCTTTTTTTTTTGAATCCTTGCATCTGGTCTTTACCCTCGTCACCCAATAATTTTGCACCATAATTTCGATGCAACAAAACCTGTTTAATTTTGTACCTTAAGCAAATAATGTTGGTGTTGGTATGAGCCTATGAGGTATGAGCAAGAGTGACAGAAACATTAATATTTTAATTGATATACCTACCACCTATGACATATATAATTTCAACTTAAATAAAACAAAAAAGAAAAAGAAAAAATGGCCTTTTTAATGTTTAAATTTCGTCTTTTTTTTTAACTATTTTCGTTTGGTTTTAATGCGGGTTAAAGGGAATTTCGGGTTACTAGTTTTCATTGTACTTTTAGCTCGAAATTTATTTTTATCTATATATTTGGATAAGTAAAAAGTAAGCAAAGTTAAATATAAATAATAATTATAGTAATTAAGGTGTTTTAAATAATTAGTCAAAGTATTTTAATGATTATATCATCATTAGTGCACGTTTAACTATAAAAGTAACAAATTTAATGATTAATATATTAATGAGGGTTTATTTAGGGGGACCCGATTTACATTTGTGGGTTCCTTTTTGCATTTGCAATGATTCCTTTACCAAGATCTTTAAGAATAAAATTAGCACCAGATTTAATTTATCAACTTTACAAGATTCTTTATTCGCTTAAATCTATACAACCCATCAACACATTTTTCTATGTTGGTTTAACATAGATTATATTATAATCATCTAAGAGCATTATTTTATACCAATTGAGTTATATAAGTTCTGCATGATGCAATAGTGCTTTTATAAGATTAACAGTTATGTGGGTTTGGTGTTTTTTTAATCGTTGTTATCACATTTATAGAGATGATGTGTTTGTACGAGGGGTATGATGGGTATTTAATAATGTAAATTGAGTTTTAATTGATTTATAAACAAAATGGATATATATATGACCAATTTGATGTTTAAGTTGGGTATAAATCAGGGGCGGAGCCAGAAATTTTTGCTCGACGAGCACATTTTGATAATTTATACAAATTACATTACAAAATGGTTATTAAATGTGGCAAATTATAAAAAAAATCAAGATATTTTAGAAATTTTAACTACAATTTATTTTGCTAGGGGGACACGTGACCCCGGGACCCTCCCTATCTCCACCCATGTATATATATGGTATTATAGATTTTGATTGGGTATATATGACATTTAAAGGTTTACATTGATGATATATTGAATTAACCTTTTTAAAAGTATATATTAAAGAAGAAAATAAAGTCAAAAGATGCGGAATACGAGATCTTACACATTCTTTGCAATTGTTTACGGTTGAGCCACATTACTATTATGGTTATACTCTAGTTTGTTTAATACTTAATTTATTGTTATGATTAATCCGTTTTTTTTTTTTTTTTTTTTGAAATTTGGCTATTATTTACGAAGCACAAACCACCAAATAGTGGCCGGCAGGAGCCACAACGAAATTACATCCAATCAAAATTACACCACTCTTTCCAACTAATCGAACATCCTTTCGATCTATTCCTATACCATAAAAAACCGAGCGACTTCACGTCTTGAAAGATCTTCTCCCCCGAGATGGCACCATTAGAGAACCTTTTGTCGTTTCGAGCTTTCCAAAGACACCAACAGGAGATGAACACAAGGCCCTGAAATACCTTCTTCTTCTTTTTGTCGAGACTAACTGAGTTGTGAAGATCAAATAAATCTTTCACTGTGAACATGAACAGGGGAATGGTTTTACACCATCTGCTAATACGATACCAAACCTGGGTTGCAATAACACAAGGGCAAAAAAGATGGTCCACTTCTTCCTCCTCGTCGTCGCATAACCCGCATAAAGTGGAGGAGATGTTACAGTTTCTCCTCCTGAGAGCCGTGACCGTTTGAATGCGGTCCAATCCCACTCTCCACATAAAGATGTTACACTTTTTTGGAACCCACTTCGACCATCTAAAGACATGTCTATTGCTATAGTCCCGATCGCTATTGAGAAAATCTTTCACTGCCTTGACGCTAAACTCCTTGTGATCCCTTCCAAGCCATGTCCATTTATCATCGAGGTCACTTAGACTAATCCCCTCCAGCAGGCTCTCCAAATTGATCAGATCGCTATTTCCTACATCAATCGACTGACTATTGGGGACACCCCTGATTCCTCCGAAACGGTTATTGCCCTCCTCGACCCCGTCTACAACTAAACATCTCTTGTCTTTAGCCAGCTTGAAAAGACTTGGAAAGACGTCTTTTAATGGTTCATTGCAAACCCAAGGATCGAGCCAAAACCTGGTACTTTTGCCATCACCGATCCTACCTTTAAACATTTGGTTAATACAGATACCCCCCACCTTGATCTTCGAGCAGGTTTTCACAATTGTTCCCCAAACACTAGAGGTCGCGTTGCTAACGGGAATAGGGGTCCAACTTCTTTTCGAGTCATGCAACGAATTGATCACCTTCCTCCATAAGCTATCCGATTCGGTTCTATACCTCCATATCCACTTGGACAGTAACGCCACATTGGTCTCCCAAAGTCTGCTCAGGCCGAGACCTCCAGCCTTAATAAGGGAAGAAACTCTCTCCCACGCAACCCAATGAATTTTGTTTCCTTCATCCGAACCCCCCCACAAAAACCGCTTCATAATTCCTTCCAAATCCTCAAGCACTTTCTTAGGAGCTTTAAACAACGTAAGATAATAGGTAGGAAGGTTTTCCAGCACGGATTTTATCAATGTCACCCTCCCACCAATGGATAAACACGACCCTTTCCACCTAGATAACCTTTTCTTAAAAATATCAACCAGAAAATTCCAATTCGCGACACGATTCATATTCCCCCAATTCTAATGTCGAGGTGATCAAAAGGAACCGAACCTGTCTCACACGACACCGCTGTAGCCACTGATCTAATTTCAGAATCATCAACCCCCACACCGTGAATTCGAGACTTATCCAAGTTAATTTTCAGCCCCGAAATAATGTAAAAACATCTAAGAATTCTGGATACTTTTTTTAAATTGAGCAAAGACCACTCGCCAACAAACAAACATCATCCGCATATAGTAAATGGGACAAAACCGGACCTTGATTGGGGAGGGAGATACCTTTCTTTTTGGGTTGTGATTAAGGTTATCTTAATTGAAAAATAAACAATTAATTAACATCAAACATTCTATGTATAACAACACATTTCACAATTACAATCATTAAATATGTATAAATATGAAGAAAAAAAATGGGTTCATTAAATGCTATTTTACACATAAGATGAGGCTTAATCACAACTCTAAAGATTGTGGTTAACAAAACCCATTTGTTTAATAGTATAGTTACTGTCTACCGCAACAAATATGTTTGTAGTTGTTATATTGCAAATCTTCATCGGAAAAGATCCAGTAAGAAGTGCTGGGATTTATATACTCTAATAATCATTATCACATATAAATATGACAGCAGAAAATGATTCATTAGTGGATCCATGTGATGTATATGATTAACAATAAATATACGATATTTACTTAACCTCTAGTTATTGAATTCGGTTGATCAACTCGGAGCAAAAAATCGGATCTTGGTTTTCTCCTTATGTTCCACGAAAAAAACCCTTAGTCACTAAGATAAGTGACGCTTATGAGAAATCCACACAACACGTCCTCGTGTACTACTTGAATGCTAGTTCTAAGCTTTCACGATCCAACAACGAAACACATGGTTTGGCTAGTTGGAAAAGTCGATCCAAAACCCTAACACTGAAGGGGTGCCGATCGGTTTGGATTGAAAAAACTAAAATGAGAAGAATATGAAAAAATAATAGCTACATATTTTAAATAGGGTTTTATATCAGACAGGTTACCCAACTTTCCCACTTTGTCGCTAAGTTACAAACTTTCATTTTGTTCACTTGAGTTCTGAACTTTAGTTAAGCATTCAACCTTCATTTTCATGTAATCAAAGTAACCCAAATGCATTTTTTAGGTAAGTTAAGAACCCAAATACATTTTTTAGGTAAGTTAAGTAACCTAAATGTCTCATTTTACAAATTCAAGAATCGAATGTCAACTAAATAGTCCAATACCATTTGCACAAAAAAAAATTGGTAACTTGGCGAATAAAGTTGGAAATGTAAGAACCTATCTGTCTATAAACCCTTTTAAATACGAGAGAGAATTTTAAAAAAATATGCATCTAATTTTATAAATACATCTTAAATATGTGATTATGGTTTTTCTCAACATTTTCTCATTTTAATATTTCTTTCTCATTTCATCTTATCCTTTTTTTCTCAACCAAAAACCCCACACAAAGGACTATTACTATCATTCTAACATTTTGTCAACCAAAATAGAATTCAGAAAATTCCTATAAATTTGATAAACAGATAGGGCTTTAGTGTTTCTCTAGTGGATAACTAAATGGAAACTCTATGTATTTTCTATTTTCTTAATTTGTTACAAAGCAATACAAAAGATTTACCAGAATTACTAATTGCAAGACAAACCATCGAGATCATAGCTAAGTGAGCTCAACAATCACGTAGCACATCTAACTTACATACATAGAGGTCTACAAGAATTTTACCACATTTGACTTAAAATTCAAACATAAATCTTTTTATAGAACACAAGGTTCTCAACCCTTGAATAAGATAACTGGTTCCTATAATAGCAATGTTACAATACAAGAACAAAAACCATCAACCAAACATTCTGACCCTTTAAAGTTATCTCCGTCCTCCAACTTTTAAACCTGAGGGTTTACGGTTTTTTTCTTTTCCTTGATCAGCCGTATCCTCATCATCATCGACATAAATAATACCAGTATCATCACTATTGTTGCTCACTTCATCATCCTCATCATCATCTTCATATTCATCTTCTTCTTCTTCATCGTCATCATCATCATTGTCATCCATATCAGCACGAAGTGTTTGGAACTCAGGAGGAGGGACACATTCCTCTGTGATAGCTTCGTCCTGTTTCATAACAAGGTGTCGGATGACTCTCTCATCTTTATCTAACATGCTCTTGAAATCATTGATCCATTTCGCTTCAATCTCGAAGTTCATCAAGATGTAATGTGCATTTTTTGCTTTTTTTATTTTGTATGCCAGTCTTCTAAGTCCCCAGTCACTGAATCTATGAACTCTGCCTTTTTTCTCCGTAAGAAACTCTGCAATATAAAAAGGTCAACAATATGATACAAATATTGATACACACATGACTTCCAAATTTAATATTTTGTGACACTAAACTTATTAAGCTGATGTTGCATAATCAAAGTTAACGTCAATATATTACTATTTTCTAATACTTAAAGGCCTAACTCACTCATAAATCTTTTTTTGAGAAAAAAATAGAACGGAAAATCCCATGTTAGTTTAAACGAAAAGCACACATTTTGACTCTTCTAAGTTGAAATTCTGAGGATATTTATATATATAAACTGATTCCACAGAAGCTTTCATGTGTAGGTACCAATGATCACCTTGAACTTTCAGATTAACTTTCTCAACTTCTTCTTCGAAGTTCTCATGGATTAGATAGACCACTTCGTAGTGACGATCTGCAAAGAATAAGGTAAGAAGAAATAGATAATAAGAACACATGACCCACATGATGAGGAATACAAAGCAATACTTATCATATTCAACATTGAAAGATTGAGATAAAAATAAGCATGGATACATAAAAAAAAAAGAAGTTGATGTCTGATCCAATTTAGACACAATGGAGAACATAGTTCGTTGAATTTGCACCAGTAATTCGAAGTTTATCAATTTAATGAAAACTAGATGGCAAAAGCTTAGTCGTCATAGTTTTGTAATGTTAGATGTACTGCTTTTCATTTCAAAAGCGATAAATATGGACATATAACACATTTGAGCTTTAAAGAGCCTGATAAATATGCCAAGGTACACCTTGTGCTATACATGGAAAACAAATTGGTGTAAGAAAAATGTAAAACATATGTGGATTAGAATTCTGACAAAAGTATGTTTGACATATAAGTCAAAGGCTAAGATAAAAGAACAAAGGAGGTATAACAAATACAATTCAACTTGATGGCTTGTTTCAGTTCTATGTTAGCTCCACTGTTTTGAAAATGCTAAATCACAAATGCTTTAATCTATGTGCTTACAAGTTATAAAAACCTTGTACTCAGGTTGCAACAGCTGACTTAAAGCATTTGTTTATCAGTCAAAATGTCTAATTTACCCTTAAATAATAACAATACCAAGAATCAATAACTTGTTACGTGCAAAGATGCCCCACCCATTACCAACTGAGCTACGCGCCATTGGCAAGAAACAATAACTCGTATCAATGAGAATAGCTAAAAATTAGCCCAAAATAACACATATCACACTTTTCATGGTACATAGAAGGATACAATAATATCGCCTACTTGTCATCAACATTAGGAAGAAGAAAAGATAAAGGAACATACTCTGTTCGGCATCCAAATCACTTTCCAGCATAAGATTTAGAGCTTCATAGAGTTCCTCTACAAAGAAAGAAACATTACAGTTAGCTCTAATTATACTGCATGTAAGGAATAAAATTATTTATAACTTGAGAAACTATTATAAAATCAGAACACGAACAAGTCAATACATAAAGTCAAAACATCATTTGACTTACGTTCATCGTCATCTGCAAAATCCGGAAGAAGTTTACCGTCTTCCTGTACTACTTTCTGAAATACAAACCAACTTTAAGTTACAAACAAATTTTGAACTAAAAAATACAGAAATTGATTATACTGATCCTGATCTTTTATATGCTGTATGCACATGCCAGATGTAAAAGTGAATTAACCCAAGAAAAACATATGTGCACATATCACACGAAAGAACGTATACACATACATTTCGAAAGAAAAGATTCCATCTTAACTCACAGATGATTTTCTCGTGTCCTTAAAACGTGTTTGGTACTGTCTAGTTATAGTGACTTTCAAGTCACAAAAGAGTAGCATAAGCAATACTTATATTTACTGAACACGTGACCAGAAAAAGAGATATAACCTTACCACTACTTCCACAGATTAAAGTGACATTTTGATCAGATAAGAGTAACCAAATCAGTCATTCCAATATTCCACATATTAAAGTGACAGATGATAAAAGATTGAAATCTCAATGTAACTTTACATTTATCAACATAACATACGACTAGTATCACACAATAAATAACCATAGTATCATAATTCATAATCACTTCTACCCTCATCACTCAATGCTAATAACTAGGTATGCACATTAAAAAACCTCTAAGTTATGATATCACTACATGAAACTGTTAATATGCCATCACTTATAAATGAGGGGGTGTTTGGATTAGCTTATCTGGTCTGTTCAGGGCTTATGAGCTTATCAACTTGAAATAAGCTAATCCAAACATCGGCAGAATATCTTAACACAGGAATCTAGAAACCAATATAGACTATAATAAAATGGTTGATACTCCCTTTGTCCCATATAAATGTCCACGCTACAATTTTGTGTTGTTACTTGTCTCAAATAAACTGTTCACTACTAAAAATAAATTTTACTAAAATGGCCCTAATTAATGCAACTACAAAACTCATCCTAAACAGTAAAGGGTCAATTCACTTGTAAATTGGGTAAATACGGCATTTATCAGGACTCTTGCCGTAAGTTCTTTACTAACTGGTTAAGGGTAAAACTATACTTTCTTATAGAAACTAATTTATAATGACTAGATGTATACCCGCGCAAAGCGTGTGTGTTTTAAATACAAAGCCTGTGTTTCTAAAAGTTGCCAAGTTTAGAATTCATCAAGCTTAAGGTGTATTAAGAGATACTTAGTGGTAATTTACTAATTTAGGCGAACAACATTAATTTAATTTTTTAAGATTCAAAATTTCAAGAATGGTATAGATAAACACATACCATAACTTTAGTCTACCAACATACTGATTCAGGAAAAAAAAAAAAAAAAAAAAAAGATTGTACCTGTTTGAGCAAAACTGATTCAGGAAAAAGGCCAGTAGTTTCATCTTCTTTTGGAACAAAGCTATGTTTATCTTCTTTCTTCTTCTTATCATAATCTTTATTACTACTATCCTTTTTAGCAGACAAAATCACTGATTTTCTACTAAATGACAAATTTTGTGAAGAAAATGGGAAAGATAAGTTGAACCCATTTCTTGGAATTGGATTTGAAGTATAATTTGTGTCTAATAATAAACCATTACTAATAGTGGAAGATGATGATGATAGAATTAGTGACTCCATTGAAATGAAAAACCTCAAAAAGATAACATGAGGTTTTAGGATATTGTTTTGTTTCAAGTGTTGTTATGGGCAGGTGAAGTTGGGCCACATTTACAGCCCATTGAATAGTTAGCAAGTTTTAATGTTAGGATTAATATATGTTTTAGAAAGTTGATAACAAGATGTTTCTGTGGTGTAGTGGTTATCACGTTTGCTTTACACGCAAAAGGTCTCCGGTTCGATCCCGGGCAGGAACAATTCATTTTTAGCTTTGTTTCTTTGATGTCATACCCCTTGTGATATTAATAAAGTTTTTATTAACTTTTTGTACTTTATTACTACTTTTGCTAATAAACAAGTCAAAAACATTGTGTTCAAAAAAGGAAAAAAGAAGTTAAATCTTTTTAATCTCAACTCTTTTGGTTTTTAGGAAACAGTTGAATATTGCTTGGGTTGTTTTTTGATGAAGGGTTAGTCGACATCTACAAGTGTGAGCTGATGTTGATTTAAATTTTTTAGATAAATTCTTATATAATCAGCTGTTGTTTCTGATTTACTAAATAAATCTTTTTCGTCTTAGACAAATAAAAACAAATCTATTTAGAGGTTGTGAAGATATCACTTGAATAGGGGATGAATAACCAATTTTTAAAATAATATATTTTATTACTGATGGATTTATTTCATGTAATTGTTTATGTGACTTAAACTTTGATGTGATTATCTGTCTATATAGGTCTTACCAAATAATATCATTTTCTATACTTGAGGTTGGAACGAGTCAAGCTTGAGATTTTCAAAAGTTTGAAGTCGCCTCGTTTATAACTACAAAAGCTCCAGCTTGGCTCGTGACAAATTTCACAGGCAAGAGCTCAACTCGAGTTTGACTCATTTTTATGACGAGCTAGACGAAATTAAAGCTCAAATAAAACTCAGCTTGTTAAAGCACACTAAGCCCTTTATTTATTTTTAGCTCATTTATAGTTATAATTTATATGTATACATACATATTTTTAATGATCATTTACGCTCGCGGCTTGTGAGCTTAATTGATCTTTATATATATAAAGCTCGGGCTCAAACTAGATTATTAAATGGGCCCTACTTATGCTCAGCTCATTACAAGCTATCTACCGATCAGCTCTCAACCTTTTTACGAATGAGTAATATTCCTAAGTGGCCGAGGATGTTTTAGCCTCGAATAAAAATTGCAAGAGTTAAACACCCAAAAAGTAAGCCTGCCTCTATCACTTTGCATCCAAAAAGTAAGAATATCACATAATAAGGTTTGTTACAAATTGAAAAGTTTAATGCATTGCAAGTAATATAAGGCCTATGTTATCAACTGAATGAACGGGTAGATATCTAGTGAGAAGAAAACTTAAGAATGAAAAATAACTATAACCACTCATTTAAGATGCGTCGACTTGAATTCAAATGTATCTTTATTTATTTAGATACATCCCAATTAGTTTCAAAAGTAATTTTGAAGTGAAAAATGATACAAACTAATATTAGCAATAAATTTAACCCGCAATTAACGAATAATACAAATAATTTGCCTAACTTAATAAAATGCATCTAATTCAAATCGACGAATCTCTAGTGTATGATTATAGTTATTGTTTATTCTTATCATTTTAAGTTTACTTTCCATTTTATCTTATGTTATGAACGTAATACTAATATTCTAATTGCACCTTTTCTTCTCCTTGAGATAATTGTTTTGCCGTTGCCTGTTTTTACTTATCCCTTATTTGAAATTGGTCCTTTCTTAAAACAAAACTTGTGTTCGAATTTAGGAACCAAATCACTCGATAGTCCCTTCAAACTGATGAATTGCCGTGGCAGTCCTCTCATCGTCAAACTAGACCCATAGCTTCTCAGGGAGTTTGCCGAAACCAGTACCAACAAAATCACTTTCCTTTACTTTTAGATAAACTGATACGACTTTAGAGATCTGCTTTGAGTGAAGGTCGATAACTTTTTGGAAAACTCATGGTTGATATGGAACTGGTAATTAAGCAAACAAACACCATTCAACATTCAAAATAAACAGTGAGGTTTCTTAAAATTGGTTTCGGTCCTCATCTGTAAATTGATACAAGTGGCAGGATTTAGCCGATCCAAGCCTAAATCTCAATATGCTGGTCAAGTCCACAACCGACCAATCCCTAAAAAAAGACCAACTGGTCCTTGTTCGTATCCATCTTTACTCCAAAGTCTCAAACATCTGCTTAAACCAATGTCATAAAATCGACAAATACATTCCGTATTCATCTGCTGACTAGTTTGGTTACAGGTCAAAAGTAGTTCAGGCTGACACAGTAGTTCACGTTAAGATGTATTGACTCATAACCCCTTTTTGACCACTATGACAGTCTATATTAATCCTGCTTATTGAAGATAACATGTTAGTACGTTGTATTAACCAGAAATACACTTTGGCTAACTTTTAACTTGCTTGACTTATTCGAGCTGCTTAAGTTTTACTTTTTTTACCCTTACCCATATGACCAGTTAAACATGGTATATATATGGTCAAAAACCAACCTATTCTTACCTTAAACAGGTTAGAATTGCCACCTCTAGTACTGCCGATTCCAGGCCACGAGGATCATGAGTCTATTGAGACATTTATGGTCGGAATCTCTTTCAATATAGTTGTAAACTCAGTTAGCAAATGTTGAAAAAGCTATTACGTATGACTTGAGCTCCCATTTTAGGAAAGGTATTTCATTATGCCCATATACATCTCAGTATCTCACCAATTCTAATTGGTCACCATTTCTTACCTTTCTTCTTTCTTTTACTGCTATTGCTGCCACCAGCGCCACCTCCGTTACTCGCACTCCCATTTTTCGAGCTATTTGGAGGGGTCTCCGGGCCACCATTAGCTGCAAAATTGTCAAACATACCCGATTGAACTGCGTTTTGTACCCACTCCATAAATTCCTCTTCCGTCATTGTTTCGTCAATATTTGGTATGCCTCCTCCTCCTCTATGACTTGAGGCCGGTCCCTTACCGTTACTGTGCTTTGACATTACACTTGTGTTCACATGAAAACTTGGTTTGTGCGTGTTTGCTGGACATCTCATTCCCTGCAACCAAAATTGAGCAGATGTCAACAATTAATCAAAACCAGAAGGCATAGAAAGACATCATGAAAAAAATACTTTTTCTCCTGTGTTACACCATCAAGATTCAAGTAGAGGTGGCAAGACTGATGGGTCAAAAAAAGGCTAGCGGCAAACAACATTTTAATAAAATAATAGTCTATCATGATTACAGCAACAATTTAATTAAAAAGATAATCAAAATATTTAAATTAAACCATTTAGGAGGTCGTATTCATTGGAAAAGGAGTAGGCGACTTTCAACATGTTAATGGTTCGACCTTTCAACTGTTTAATCTGTTCACTTGCTAGCCTTTTTTGGCTTTCCTATATTACCCCTTGGCGATAAAATACAACTTAAAGTCTCAAACAGGCGACCGTGTAAGTAAACTGTAAAAGCGATAAATCTGACACCTCTACAAAGTAAAATACCTTATTTGGTCATATTACTACTAATATTTTTTATACGGCCACTATGCTTTTGTTTTAAAAGCTTCTTGCCAATGGACACTACTTTCTGGCGCAACAGAAATCAACCGACAGTTTGGCGGTTTTAAGTTAATATAATTAACTTGCGTATTTTGTTTAAAAACCAAGGTTATACTAGGCATTTTTCATTCCTTTTAAAATAAACTAGTGAACAAAATATGGTTTAAGAATCAGATACAATAGCCAGATACATCCGTCTAGTAGCAGAACTGATAGAATTTTCTTACCCTAGAATACAAGGTCCAACAATGATTTTTCCATTATATAGCAAGTGAAAATGCTTCCTTTCTTCCAATAAAAGCATAGGGTACTAAATCTTGAGATTAAATAAGCCATATTCAGCTTCACAGATAAGAAACCCCTTTGAAATATTTCAGCAATTTTAATATGTATATTAGTTTCTACTGCATATAATTTATTCTTCCAACTCGGCTACAGATCCTATCTCATTGATCAGATTTACCGTTTGCGCACTATATAGGATTGACATCATACCTAAATTTAGGGAAATTATTTATGCAAAGCAGGTAACCGTTTACCTGGCACAGATACCATTCTGTGGCATCATATATCTTGCTATCTGCACAAACATAAGCACGAGGAGGGTCTACCTGCACATTCATTTGCAAAAAACATAATGATTAATCTTATATAAAGAGGCATCGCATACCAAAAGGTAACATGTACCAGTGATGTTCACATACTTTCTGGAATACTCCGAAAAGAAGAGGTTGAGATGATTGTTCCACCCACCCGTCCCCGTCTTTGGCTGGATGAAAGTCTTTACAGTCCTTCGAAGTTAACAAAAGGAAAAAATATAAACAAATAGGATTCAAGTAGCAGTGAAGCATGGATCATAACTAAGTAATTTGTTAAAAGGCATTACCTGGCAGGATCTGGCTTTAGATTTTGCCTTGTTGGTATAAAACCACATGTGAAAACCACCACACCTTTGGCATGCAATTCGTCTAGACTCTCCCAACGGATCATCGACATGAACCTCCGTGCCTCCATATGTAGATCCGAAAAACCCATTTCTTTTGTTCTGAAACATATATTTTTGTACGATTAATAAGCTGTGATTGTTTGATGCTGACTAAGAAAACCCGCACAGCCAATAATGTTTAACTAATCAAAAGTTCTATTATTTTGGGTTTAGCAATATGCATACGTACACATCACAACTAATACATCATAAGAATGTGAAGAATTTCATGCACTCTGCATCCAGAGTTTACATCATACACTAGTTTTGGAAATAGGCAGAGAAATAGACAAATTATTGCCAAAAGCTAGGGCTATAATAGCATTTATACCACACAAAATAATAACTGACAGAAAAATGTCCCAATCGATAGACTATATATTGACTGACAATTATGCGTTAACGGTACATGATAGGAGAGTGAAAACTTGATAGGAAGATAAATCATTCAACAAATCATATTAAAAATGATAGAGCTACTATTCACGTGAGTTGTTTGTTCCTCGCCATAATTTTCAAGTTTGTATGACATGACAATATTGTCACAAAAAGACTGTTCGACTAATTAGCTTATAAAAAAAAAAGTGACATGCCTAATTAGCTTTTGGCCATAATTCTCATATATGGTTATGATCTTATGTTAATTTTGGATATTTTTCTTACTTTCCTACACTTGCAATGGCATGTGGACTAATACACTTGTCCTAAAACACTGCGATAAATTTTATTATAAATTGTCTCACATAAATATAACATTTAGCTTTCTGAAAGGATACTAACCTGAGTTTATCAATTTTCCAATGTGTAATCACTACAATGTGCAATGAAATTCATTCAGGTACATAAGTTTCCTAGCATTTGTCTTGTTAAAGATTATATTCGCATTTGATCGTCAACCCATGACTTCTAATAAACTATGTTTATCAATTCAACCTTTGCCTTTTTAAGAGAGGGAGTAATATATTAGTGAAACGTATATGTCCGCGCATATTAATTTCAACTTTCAAAAGCTATACTTCACTACTCCTGTCTCCTCGGTGTAACACTGAAGCTCGGTGTATACAAGTTGACATTAAAGTACAATATACATATAATGCAAGTGTCTAGTGTAGCCTAGTGTCACTTCCCATGATCTTTTTGCGATATGCATGAGTATGACTTTGTACTTGACAAGATTTTGTTAGGTTCAGCCAATATATTCAATGACTTCTAAATATCCACATCATACAACAAATTTTCTGATGATTCTACCATACTCCTAAATCTTCTTAGTGGACAACTGACACAAGAGCAAGTCATTCGACTTTGGTATGTGTATAAATTTTTGCCATTCTCTATGTAATTCCAGGAAATAGCTGACATATTTTCTATGGATCAACTATACCATAAAGTTTGTACCCTGTGTATATGTCTTTACTTTTCTTAAAGTCACACCAAAAGTTTAACTGCTTGAAAACTGGTTTTGCAACAAAAAAGTACCACAATGTAACAACCTTAAGATCATTGTAGTTGTATACTTCAACTTTAAATATCAACCAAGCATTTTCTAGATTCAAATTTATATAATAATAATCCTTCCACAGACTAAAACTTATCTAACCTCCATTTGTGGTCATTCTCAAGATTAGAATGTAGTTATCAACTTTTCTCCACATTTGCATGGATGCAGATGAGTTTAAGGTTGTGACATAGAAACTCAACATAAAAGAAGCATTCGCCAAACAAAGGGAATGAAGCACAATACGTGATGTAAAAATTGACTTTTTCTAGGAGAGAAAATCAGGAAACAGAAGACAAACATAGGGCTAATTATCAAAAAAAAATCTGGTGTTGGTATTATTTATAAGCATAAAACACAGATATCAGTGCTCCACTGAACTGTCACAATTCCAGATGACTGAATAAAGAAACTGAACAGAGAATACAATAAATGGAAATTAATTTAAAGGGTCAACAGAATACGTCTTATATATAGAAATGCAGTTTTTCATTAATACTAAACTGCATGCAAAGTATACTTTCCACAACAATTAGTTTAAAGGATTAAAAAAATAAGTCTTGTGTACTATAATCAAACCTTTGGAGTGGCATTTTGAAATCTCCGGAAATAATTCAAGAGATCTTCCCTTCTCAACTCATCGTCATATGTTTTCTGCTTAGAAGCATCTAGCAAAACCTTCAGAAAAATAAAGAATAATTGCACAAGTCAAGACACTAAATATAGAATATTAAGAAAGGCATGCACATGACCAAGAGAAAAGGTACCTCGTATGCATTTTGAAGTTTCTTAAAAGCTTCTGCAGCTTTTTCATTACCCATATTTTTATCAGGATGGACCAGCATTGCCTATTATCAAAATTGAGAGAAGATAAGAGAGTTAACAAAGTATCTTAACAATATCTTTCTCTAAATTAAAACAAAACAAAAGAGACGGCAGCCTATGAATAAAAAAGGGTAAACAGTGACAGCAGATATATTTATATGAACCTTTTTTCTGTATTCCCGCTTAAGAAAAGTGGCATCTATTTCTTGGAATCTAGACAAACCCAATGCTGAATAATGATCTGCTGAGTTTAACAATCGAACAACTTCATCTTCAGATGTTAAGTCAGCATCAGACCCACTGGTTGAAGGTACCCCAGAGCCAGAGTCAGCTGGTGGAATGGTCCCACCATCAGTCGATGAAGCATGTGCTTCCTCACCATTGTGAACACCTGGTCCACTTTGCATACCAGGTGTTTGCTCAGGGACACTGTTGGATCTCCTTTGCTCATGCATATTATTTTTCACAAAGAATATCAGAGCATCACTTGAGAAAAACGATAGATTTAAAGCCACGATAATGCCAAGCCAGCCAACCAGGGTCCATGCAGAATATACAGAGTACACAGTCATAACTAGGAGTGCAAGACGCTCATGGCTAAGCATGAATGCTATTCCTGCATATTATGAAATTTATGACATCAGCAACAAAAACATAAAAAGCATCCAGAAAACAACATTGTTATAATGTTTAGTTAAGTGTTAGAAGACTAACCACCAATGATGAGGACAGCTAGAGTTGTCCAGAAGCTTCCATACAACCACAAGAATACAATTCCAGAAACAGCAAGCAACAAAAGACCAATGGTGAACCCAACAAAAAGTGCTACCAAAGCGACTATGGCCTGAAAAACCCATAAAATTCAATTATCACAAGAGCCAGACTAATTTCTTAAATATTCACATGCAAAAGGTAAAAAATTAAATTTAGAATAAGAGAGTTACATAGGCATATAGCTTTTCAAGGACATAATTAGTGATTCTTTATTTATAACAATTTGTTGCATTTAACTCTGTCAAGCTTTCTGAGTTCATGCCTATTTCATGCCATTAGTTGCCGAACATTTATTGTATAAAGTTTTTTTATGGAGATGTTGAAGTGTGAGCATAATGTGGTATGTCTACACTTAGATGAAAGTACACATATTTGTAATATCTTCGATGTCCATACTTCATATAGGTGTCATGTATAAATCTTATAGCATTAAGTAATGCCTAGTCATCATGGTGCGCCTCTGGGTTAGTGAAATTTTCTCAGCTTGATGTACTAAAATTCATCACAGCAACAAGAATAGTAAAGTGCATCTCGCTCTGTTTAAGCTATTTATATCAAACTGACCTAATTATACTAACACCTTACAATGCAAACTTGAAAAGAATAATATATACATTTTAACATATCCGATAATTGTAAACAAACTATATTAATAAATTAATAATAATAGAAGGAAGATATAGTTGCATAAGAATAAGGTGCAAAATAAATGAAAAACAAGCAGGCTTACCCCAACAGTGATGAACTTTAGCATTCCCATCATTGCAACCACTGTAAAGATGCTGCACCAAATAACTGTGAAGAATGATGTTGTCCCCATGCGTACAACAGAGTTTATACCTCTAAGAGTGCAGTCCAACCAAACCATGAAAAGGACAAGCAATATGTTGGTCAAATGTGTAAGCCACCTCAAGACAATAGGGTAAGCATGCTTGATTTTCATTCTAACATAATCTCGAGCGATTAATGTCTTGGTTAATAACATATCAAACAATGGCTTGTGTTTGTCCAGCCATTCAGTTGAGGCCTGCGAGACAGACAACACAAATGTCTTCAAGTACTGAACACCCAAAGTTTCTGGAAGCTCTACACTTTCACGTAGACCATCCGCATCATATCCATTCATAGAATGGCCAGAACTACGTTTTCGATTCTTAAATCGAGGAATACCATTAGTTGATGCCCATTTCTCTTCTTCCAAACAAGAACTTCCAGTTGTTGACATGTTTGCACTGCAATCTTCAGGTGTACTGTCCCGGGGTTCTGAGTGCTCTGCGGCGGATGTGCTTGATGTACCTTGAACCTCCACTTTATTATGCTTTCCAGATTTATTTGTTCTTTTCTTCTCATCTTTAACATGATCAGGTTTTTTAAGGACCTCTGTCACAGATATACTTGGTTGGGTATCACTTGGAAGTTCTTCTTTTACAACCTTGGTGTTGCCTACGCTTCCCTTTCCCTTTTTGTTCGGTGTTGCAGACCCTGATTGGAGACCTCCTTTTTTGTGGTTTGATGTGCTCCCGTCCAACCCATTCTTCTGTTGGTTTCCTTTCCGAGCCATGGGTTTTTGAAACAATATGATAGTTTCTCAACAAGATTGAGTAAATCGATGTCTAACTGATTTCTATCATCAGAGTCTTGAAAAAGCAGATTTCACATAAACATCCAGACCTGTAAATAAACACTATGGTATATCAGTCCTCATATGCAGGCATAGGGGATCAGTCTATTGGTCAATATTAAAGGCAAAATGTAGGGACGATATTAGTATTTAGCTTCTTCTTGGAGTTATCTAGTGTAGTCGGTGTTTCTCTAGTTTCTAGACTCCAAGGCAAATCTTATCATCTTATACGATAAATAATAACTGAACTTGCTTAGAAATAAGGGCATTCATTCACTCTTGAAATCCATGTCTACTTTGTTGCATATATCTCAATGTAATTAGTGAATGTATACATACGTCCCAGTTATTGAGTTAATGTACCTCACCTTAATAAGGTATGTCTCACATTGCACCTAGACCCTTTCTAGTATGAACCTTACTACCCCTCGCACAAGTACTCTTTTGTGAGCCGTGGTCTACCTCTTTCCTTAAATCAATTAAAAAGGACCCATAAGCACATTTTTGTTCATTCTTGCAGCATACATCAGAGCTAACAAATGAAGTTCTTGAGTGAAAACAAATAAGGGCTAAGAATCCAGTTCTTCAGTTCTCTGTTTCATGATTGACAAATTACGTATCCCAAGTCTAAAGTTGGGTCTACTTAACATCTTATACAGAAAAATCAGCCTAAACTCAAAATACTACTTTTTTGGCAACAAAACACCACGTATTTGGTAGTTAACATTTTTCTTACGGCTCAGCTCATAAACAATTTAATGAAGCAACAACCCATACAATGATCCAATTCATCTAAAAATTAAAAAAAATAAATAAATAAATAAACAAAAAATGAGTAATACACATATTTAAAGGTTTTAAAGTTTAAAAAGTAAGGATAGTTCTGTCATTTGACCCGTTAGTCGTTTTGGTATGGCAATCGCCATCTCACCTAGTCAATATTTACCAGACCCTATCTTTAGTAGATATGGTGAACTGGCCAGATAATAATAAATATGGACGATGATTTTTCTATAAATGTATCATTCATTTACCACCAGAAATAAATTAATCGATATATATGAGCTACAATTCTTATTTAATATACATTAATAATAATAAAAGAAGCATTTATGTATGTCGCATAACACGATAAGTCCAATATCAAGTAAGGATCATAATTATGTCCATAACTTCGTCATGTCATTCTGTATCTCGTATCTATCATATGACCAGTCTATGTATGCAGTCATGTGAAATACAGAAGAGGATCACTCTACTGGTCAATATTAAAGATAATATGTAGGAATGGTATAGCTATTTAGCTTGTTCTTGGAATTATCTACTATCTTGTGTCCTAGGTTTTGCTTTAGTTTCTGAACTCCATGACAATTCTTTTGTTATAACTGAACTTGCTTGAACATAAGGGCATTCAATCGTTCTTGAAATCCAAGGCTCTTCTTTTTTTCTATATATCAGTGTCAATAGTGGATATATGCTATGTATATGTACATATGTCCCATTTTTTTCAAGTTTATGTACCTTACGTATAATAGGTCTAAGCCTCACACTGCACCTAGGACCTTTAGACCAGAGACGGAACTTGACAACTTTTATTGGAGGGGCCAAAATGTAATGTGTTCACTTTAAGGGGCCGACTCACATTTTTGTTTAGAACTTTAGCATATAGAGTATACTAATAACGTCAAGAGATATAAAGGATGTGGGGGTAATGTACTTAATGCTAAAGTTTAGGGGGGGCCACAACCCCCCTCGGTCCCTACTAAGTTCCGTCCTGCTTTAGACCTCGTACCCCTTGTGACAAGTGCCAACACTATACGGTTCCCATAACAGTGCAAGTCATATCAGTCATTACTAAATAAGTGTTTTGATCATTTATATTAGCTTATGTTATGTAAGTACACTTGGCATCAGAGGTTGTTTTATCTATTAAGAGGGTATAAGATCATCTCCTTCATGTAAGAGACGGCTATTCTTGTGTGAAAATGTTGTTGAATCCAGTTGATTTTTATCAAACAACCACAAATGACTACAAGAGCAAAAAAGCACATTAATCCTATTCATTGACAACTTATATCAATAATAATTGTTAGAATCAGCAACGTGTCAGACACAAATTTAACAGCCGACACTATGAAAACCTCAAAATTTGCAGTAAAAATCATAAATTATAACAAGAACAACGCATGCATCAACTCAGCCGAAGATTAACCTGATAGTACCAGAGATACACATGAACAATAAAGTGGATCCGCCTTAATATGTAGGAATGATGGTGCTATTTAGCTTGTTCTTGGATTATATAGTCGATTAGGTGTCGCTTAAGTTTCTTAACTCCACGGCAATTCATTCATTCATTCATTCTTAAGATCTATGGCTACTTTATTCCATTTATCTCAAAGTCATCACCGGATGAATATATTATTTATACTTACATGTTCTATTTCAAGTTTATGCATATCGCCTTAATGAGGTCTACATCTTTAAATCTCAATACCCCTCGCGCCAGCACAATTTGTTAATTCTTTCACATATATCAGAACTATTAATGAAACACGATTGATTGATTGGAAGACAATTGACTCCACAAGCAATACAAAACATGTTCGAAAACTTAACTAACAAGTTATTATTATAGCAGAACTTAACTTACATCTATTACTTATATAATAGTAATACACTTGCAATTGATATCATAAAACTGAAATCAATACTAAACATGAAAATAAAATCCTAACTAATATTAGCAGTAGTATAAAGAATAACAAGTCAACGGAAATAATAAAGTAAATTATATAGAGGATAAAGATAGATATAGAAGAAGGTTTACCAGTGAAAAATGGATCGAATAAAATGAAAGAAAACGCAACGCAACCTTGAATTGAATTTTATAATAAAGGGATTGGGAGTGTAGGGGTGGGCGGAGGAGTTTGTTTATGAATGTATGTATGTAGGTAGGGATTCTTCGATGTGGTCTTTGTTTCTTTTCTTACTCGGACATATATTTGCTACTCATATCTATACCAACCACATCATTTCATTATATTAACTTCTTGTTTTCTTTTTATTTATTTATTTTTTTTTTTTATGTATCAATGTCTATGCTTATTTTTATCCTGGTTTTTAACTTGTACCATTTAAGCACAACATAAATATATTGGGATTCACAAAAAAGTACATAAAATTCATATAAAAGTACAGACAAGTGTATTTTTATATGGGTCTCAGTGTACTTTTTGTGTACTTTTATTGTGCTTAACTTATGCCTCTAAGGCATAAGTTAGAAAAACCCTTCTTATTATTAATATATATATATAATTGAGCGTCAGAAAACGACGCCCTCTACATTGTTTTGATTTTCTGTTTTCTTAGCCCAGTCCATTTTATCACATGGGATCTCAACAGTTAGCCCGTTTTAGTCCACGAAGTTTTAACTGCCTTTAGATATAAGATTGATACGTTGTTATTCTCATTTTTCAGATAATTCTCAAACAAACAATAACATATGGCGGTCTACAGTCTGCACTCTTCTCAAAGGTCTGTTTCCTTCGTCGTTGGGTTTGCGCTTTTTATGGTAGTATAACGCAAAGACACAACAGATGCTATAGGTGCTTTCGGAGGACCAGTTGTGGATTCGTTTGTTGTGTTAGTTGGGTGGCTTTGATGACATTGGAGAAGACTGCAACGACTTTTTCAAGAGAAAAATAAAGATGGTTCGGAGATTAGGAATTGAAGGTGCGTTATTAGGAATTAAAGCTATGTTTTTAGGTTTATTATTGGTTGAATGTTAGATTAGTAGAATATCTTTTTATGGCCTTTTAATTCGGGGTTATGTTTAGTTTAGTTAGATTTGGGGTTTTTATCTGGGTTATAACAAATTTATATAATTAATGGTGAACTTACTTTAATTTAAGGGACTGCAATTAGGTGTGCCACCATTGTGGCGTGTTGATTAAGTAAAAATTGACATTGCTCACGTTGATCGATGCTTCAATACGAACATTGTATTCTCAGTCATCAGCTGCTTCTAATAATGTGTTTGTATGTGCATTCAATTTTCGCTATCAAAGCTTCCCTGAAAAACCAAAACTACGGTTAATTACTCTTTGGTTCTTGGTTAACATCTTATATAAATTATGGTGAAGAGTATGAATTGAATAATGGGATTCTTACTCTAGAGATCATGATAAAGACAAGATATGCTTGGACCAGAAAAACATGTGCCCTCCTTATTCTATGCATTGTTGCTGATTTGGTCCTTCCTTTACTGTTCCATTTTTCAGGTATTGCTGCTAATGAGAAACCTCTCTATCAACTTGACCAACCCTTCTTTTGAGGATCATGTAAGATTTCTTAACTTAATTTGATAACATTACAGTTTAGGGAACACACACACACACACACTCTTTTCAGGAAACCAGCACCATGATGCCTACTATACCGCTTGCTAATCGATTACGGTCGATCTAGTGTGCAAACCAGGAAAAAGAGAAATTTGTTAAGAATATTTATTGCAGACTTGCAGTAATCAAGACATGTTGAAACCTTTTGGATTTGCAGTCGCGTATCTTGGCTGGGAGTCACACTGAGAGTGTCATAGCAGCTATGGCGTGTGTTTCCTGGTACATTCTTGGTCCATTTTGTTTGTTCAGCCTATGTTACTCCGGTTGGGTTAAGAGAGTCTGTCCCAAATACGGCTGCAACATCACAAATGTCAGCATATTTGCTACTTTGATGGGTTCTCTCATCACTGCTTACAAAAAAACGTAGAACAAAACGGACCAGGTTTACTTTTTTACGCTACTCCATTACTTTTTCATGTTGCAAATTTAATCTTAGAGAGTGTATGGACGTGCGTTTTAGCAATAATTATTTACATATGTTGTTTTCAATTTTATATAGATATATTGTTGTGAAGTACAAAGTACTGTCAACTTAATGCCTGTATTAACTAATGTAGACCCGGAAACTGTGGTTTTGAGCGCTGCCAGCGGTATATGTATAAGTAAGTACATTGCTTATTTGCTAAAGTGTTAGTTATTGGTTATCATAAGCACACAAACCACAAGTTATATGGATCGAATATAGATGAGTTTTAGAGAGAGAATGAGAACTTCTAGTGAGAGAAAATGAAAGTCATATTATGAAGCTCCACCCTCTACCTTGGGAGGCAGAGGGTATTTATAGTTCTATACAAATACGCCTCCTACGGGCTGTGGATCAGGTATACAGTGGGTAAAACCCGTCCATCCTCCATGATGTTACTTAACTAACTACTTATAATAACTAAACGTCTAAGACTACGAGCTTTCTAATGCTTACAAATACTTGAGGTGACCGAGTCTTTAACTTACAGATTTACTAAATCCTAATAATCTCCCCCTAAGGGAGGTCACCTCAATTACATATAGATAATATATTTTGAACTCTAGCATTATATTACACGTTGTTTGATTTGTAGCTCGTAGCCTTTGATTCTTCAAAGTCCACATACTTTGTACTTTCAGTGGAGGTCTTTAACTGATCCATGACTTGGTGATCTTTGAGCTTTCTTCGAGATCATCAGCCACAGTAAATCTCTGAATCATCCTTTGTTGTATCGCCTCCATGTGATATTTTTGACTTCTGGACCAACATGCTCACACTTTGTTGGATCATGATATTTTCATCAGAGTTGCGGAAGCATTGCTTTAGGTCTTTTAGATTATCATGATTTCTTTAAACGTGAGTATGAGGTGTGAGCATGTGGTTATGGATTGACTTCTCAATTTCGATCAGCTGCAACCGTCAGATGTTCCTACAAACAACAGCAATAAAACACACGAAAGTGTATTTGTTCAGTTTTTTTGAATATGGTTGCAAGAACCACGGTTCCCCGTTGATCAAGATAAATCTTGCACGTGATCGGTAGAATTCCTAAGAATCTCATTGACAGGGTTTCGCAGCTTGATCTAGCCGTTCTCAACCCGGAGCGTCCCAAAGTAGACAACACGGAGTGAGTGAATCAGCGAATTGAGATTCACTGATTGATAAGAAATTGATTTTGAAAAACAATCACGTATTGCCGAAGAGAGAGTTTTTGCAATACGACGAAAGTTTTATGAGAAAAATCAAGTTTCAATCATAAATACCTTTTGTTTGAAAATTATTATCGCAGTCGATGTGCTAGAGAAAAGAATTGTAGAGCACATCGAATGGTTTTTCAAAAGCATTCGTCAATCCATTTCCTGGAACAAGGTTGATTCAAGAGTGAATCGCCCCATCGTTTCTTTCTAGTTGTCACAAGTTTGATTCTTGAAGAATCTCACATGTCACCCACCAAGAGCTTGTTTGATGTTGGCTCTAGAAGGATTTTCATCTTCATCGTGAATACTTTAAGTATCACTCGGATGTTCTGGCAATACCACGAGGATAATGCGTAGGACTCTCAATATATATTCTTACTTTCCACATTGTGTGAAATAGCAAGTCTTCATGAATTGTGTGTCCTAATGAGATTTATTGTGATGATCTCTTGGCTCTAGACTCAATTAGTGCATTTTGGTTTCCTACCCGGAGACTAGGGAGAGGGTCTCCTTTTTCAATATCAACCATCTCTAAGAGAAAGCCGATAGATTATGTAGGTTCCTAGTGAGAATGAAACAAGTACTTTTAAGAGAACTTGAGTAGCTGAGAAGTTTTTGTGCAGTGCGTCACTGGGTCCATGACGTCTTGTCATCAATACCGGCGTTACCTTAGTAACCACCAGTAGCATATGTATTGAACCCGGTTTCTGCTCTAAGGTTGAATTATTGGAGGGCTATTTCTTTTCACCCTTTCACTTTTCATTTCTTTTTCATTCTTCAACCCCTTTAGTGCTTACCGAGACTTCATTACTAGAACCTTGTTGGGTTTGTTCCAGTCCTAGCTCTATCTCAGTCAGCACTCTTCCCTTATTCTCACTTTTCTCCTTTTTTCATCATACCTAAGGACTTCTACACTATCTAGTGGATTATCCTGGGTAGATCCCTCCTGCTTTGGCGGGATCATGGGAACTAATACCTAACCTTACCATCCTTATAACTCCAATGCATAAAGTAAAATGGTCGGTCTTGTGGTACAATTCTTTCCGCCTTGAAACCAAATGAAAAAATAATTTGAAAAACCAATCAAGGTACTTGTGATATCAAATCAAAGAATTTTGTACCTCAATTGTTTTTGAGCTTTTATAAATGCTCCCCCTCAACATGTGCGTTGGTATTTGAAATCTGTTAGGATTTAGTAAATCCAGTACTTAAAGTGTCGGTCACCTCAAGTATGTATACTCGTTAGAAAGCTCGTAGTCATAGTAATTCAGTGTTAGTATTTAGTTTACTTTGTAACACCGTGGAGGACGGACGGGTCTTTACCCATCTGTATACCGATCCATGACCTAATAGAGGCGCCTAAGCTTGTACCTTATAAATACCCTTTGCCCTCCAAGGCAAAGGGTTGGAGCATAATACATTTTCTTTGTCTCTCTAAAGTTCCCATCCTCTCCCACTTTCTCTCTAAACCTTATCTCTTTATGCCTAACTTGTGATAACCAAGATCTTACAAATGGTATCAAGATCCATGGTTTGATCATCCATCTCTCATGTTCTTGGTTTGATTGTTATTTTTAGGATAAGGTTTGGTTTTATCGTGGTCTCAGATATGAGTTTTGTACCTTTAAAGCTTTAAATTTTACACTCTTTAATCCAAGATTCTTGTGGGTTAAGGTTTATTAAGTGCTTAAATTTCAGTTTCTTGCAAAAAGGTTCAAACTTTACGAGTTTTTCTTGGTTTTTATGCGTGTTTGGATACGGGTGTACGATCTTACGCGTAAGAGAGAATCGGGGTTTTGATCTTCAAGCTTTGTTGTTTTGGTGTTTTTAAGGTTGTGCCATCATTATAAGCTGGTTTTCTAAACGGTTTGATCATAAAAAAACGTGTTTGGCAAAATTTGTACTTCCTACGCATATGAAAACCCTAGTTCTACGCGTAAGCTAAATCCTACGCGTAAAGTGTTCCAAGGCGGTTTGGGATAATGTCAAGATGCTTCTCTCGGGTTCTAAATTGACTATAGAAGATAGAGAATCACAGTTGTATGATGAATTCGAGCACTTTAAGATGAAACACGAAGAAAGTGTCTATGAATATTACGTGAGATTCCATGTCGGTGAATGATATGAGAATATCAAGATGACTATGCCAAACATTCAAATTGAACTCAAAATTCGTAAACAACATGAATCCCGAATGGCACAAGTTTGTCACTGTGAAGCTTACCAAAGGACTTAAGAACACCAACTATGAGCAATTGTATGCCTTCCTTATTCGAATGAGAAACATGCTATGTTTGAAAAAGGATTCTTGAGCGGTTCAAATCTCAACCAGAGAAACAAGCTCATCAAATGATACAACCGCATTCTTCACCAAAGCATCACAAGTCACACCCATTCGAAATGATAATCACAAGCCCGTTCTCGATTCGGGATATAAGCAACCTAATTACGATATTGTCATGGAGCACTTTATCAATAAATTGGCTCTTATGGTTAAACAAAACTTAACCTCTCCACATACCAACAGACTTCACACTAACAATGAAATCAGATCGCATCCAATCTACACAACCATGCTTTGGTCGAGATGGAAAGGTTAAGACAACCCGGTTCAAGAAAGCGATCTGAACAAGGAAGAGGTGGGTGGTAGAGGCTAGGCTTTAGTAATCGTAATTGGGAAGGAATGGAAACCGTGGTCAAGCAAAGCCAATCAAGTGCTAAACATGGTGAAGAAGGGCACATTGCTAGAACTGTACTCAACCAAAACGCCCTCAAAGCGCAGAATACTTGAGGACAATATGTTGTTGGTTCAAGCACAAGATAATGGTGTAATGTTGAATGAAGAGGAGTGTTGTTCTCGATCGATGGAATGCTAGAACATATGATGGAGATGTGGACGAACAACGATGCATCCGCCAGAACAATCCCAACGCCTTTCAAGTTGCGATTGTGATGCATTTGACTCGGACGTTGATGATGAACCATGTCACAAACTATCTTCATGGCTAATATCTCCAATGACCTTTTCATCTCAACAAGCCATCCATCCAAGGAATCCATCATTAAAGAGGTACTCAAACTATATGATGTGGTTGATGAGCAAAAGATTCACCATGAAGTACAATTCATGAAGTCATTGAGTGGATATTGAAAATATGGGAAATAACAATGTTATCCCATATGAACAATATGTGAAACAAGATGATGTCTTGTTGTACCTAGTGATGAATCTTCCGCAATTAACAATGAATGCATGCCTGATGAATACACTACATTTGTGCACGATGATTCCTTGACCACCGAGCTCAATACCTATAAGGAACAAGTTGCTATTTATGAA
Source organism: Chrysanthemum lavandulifolium (assembly GCA_022545495.1). NCBI lineage: Eukaryota > Viridiplantae > Streptophyta > Magnoliopsida > Asterales > Asteraceae > Chrysanthemum > Chrysanthemum lavandulifolium. The sequence continues at coordinate 110,063,263 of CM040242.1, read as the reverse complement.
CAACGTGCTAAGTTTGAGTTAACTACCCGTGAGCGGGATATGGATAACCAAATGCGCATAATTATTAGAAAAAGTAATTTTAGAGAAGAAGTATTAAAACAAGAGTTAAACTCCTTACAAGAAAAGCTTTCTAAAATCGCTAAGCAAAACAAGAACTTCAAGAAAATGTGAAAATGCTTAGCAAGAATTCAATGCTAAGGAATCAAAACTTTTGAATGATTTTTCCAATCTAAAACTTTGAAAAACAAACTTGAGAATAAGTTATACGTACAAGGAAATACCATTGATCTGCTCACATGATCACTAAGCATAGAGTCTTAAGCGATAAGCATAAGCGTTCCCATTGTTGAGGAACCAAGTCCGGAGGTTATTAAAAAGGCTAGAGCTGCTCATAAGGTACTTTATGATGGTAATGAAATCCTTAAACCTAGGCGTAAACCTAGTTGTGTTGAGTGCAATCGAGGAAGATAAGAAATCGGATGAAGTCACTAGGAGAAAATGAACAAGAAGCTAGAAAATCCGAGTGTAAAGAGAATAACATAACGATCAAACCTCATGATTACACTATGAAAATCGGATCTCCTTAAACAAGTTTAAGCCTCAGACACTTCTAACTCCCGAACAAGTGTTGGAAAATGGATTTAGATAAGCAAAAGCGAGAATCTTGTTGTTACTAACCCTCCCTTAGGAAATTGCCAAAAGCAACTCTGTATCCTCTAATACACCAATGCACCTAGTTCCTAGATCTATTGCCACTAATAGCAGGACCTTAATCGGCCTATATGTTGTTTATCACTATTTGTTGATTTTGAGAAAGCGTGTAAGAAGAGAATCACACCTACAGGGATGGCGAGGGAAAGGGCTTTGAGCAAACCAAAGAATGTTATTTAACCGAGGTCATGCCTTTCTTCAAACAATTAAAAGGTCAATTGAGAGTCTTAAAATTGGAATTAATTCGATATTAAAGAAATGGAAAAGGAATTTGATGCGATGATTGTTGAGGTTAGTGAGTATGAGAGAACTTAAATATAATGAGATTGAGAGGAAGAACTTGCATACCTTGAATGAGAATCTTATTTAGAATGTATTGCTCAAGATGTGTTTTACTGCTACAAATCGTTCCATTAATGCTTCTCAATTTCATGAATTATCTGCTTCTGAAAGTCTCCCATGATCGTGTCATTGAGCTTGAAAAAACTAACTCTAAAGCGCATGATAAGGTTGAGCAGGATGATCATGATAACTTTGGTAAAATAGTTTTCTAAATTGGAAGTTGAGCATCTTGCTTTGCAATTAAAATATCAACATCCGAAAGAAAATGTTAAAACCTCAAATATCAAGACATCCTTGGATGTTCCCGAATTTGATCAGCTTTTGAAATTAGCAAACGTGATGAACATATTCGAGCTCAACGTAACACGATCGAAAGTTAAAAACCTAAATTTCTCAATTAAAGGGTGAAATGAACAATGTGATTGGCTCTCGAATTCCTCCTCCTTTAGATTCTCGAACTCTCAAAATTTTCATCTTCAAAACTTGGTTAATGCTTTACAAAAGGAAAATGAGAGTTTTCTGAAGAAAATAAAAGGTTAAACGTCATTTCAATGAGTTATTTGAGTCAATAAAAGTCACTCGTAACAAAATTAATGAAAAAATAACCTCGTTGTAAAAGGAAATTGAGAATCTGAATAGTCGGTAAAAGGGAAAATGCCAATGACAAATGGGAGAATGGTGCTTCAAAGGTGCATGTACATAATAAATATGCTTTGTTTGTGAAATATGTTCCTCCTCATCTTAGGAATAACAAACTTGCTATTCAAACATATTTCTCATACCTTAAAAACGACCTAGAATGTCTCCGTGAGATTGTAGAAGAGGATAAGTTAGAGAAACCACTTGATAATGCAATTGGCCATGTGCTTATATGCCAAACGATCTCAAGAACTTCTAGAATGCTTAATTACAATATGCCCTAAAACCTTAGGTGAGCAAGTCAATCCTTGATACCTATTCTATGCCTAGTGCCTAGCATACAACTCATTCAATGCCCAATACCATGAATGTGAACTCTAGTATGCCTTCAAGTAGTTCGAAACCAGCACATCTAAGCAGAAATGCAAAAGTAGCAAAACCAACTAATGTTCCCATTCTCTACAGAGTAATCGGTGACATTAAAGCGAAGCGGTCAAAGTCTCAAGACAATACAAGGAATGATAGGACCTGCAAGCTAAGAATGTGCATGGAAGAGTAGAAGACCAACCTAGGAACTTTAAGTTTGAGCCGAATAAAGCGAATCGTGTTGATTCTAGTATTTGCCATAGGCGTCTTGTAATTAATTGAATTCGATACTATTTGCAAACCTTGTAATGATGTCCGGCTTGTCTGTTACTAATCATGAATGTGGTGTGAATGTTTTGTCTAAAAGCTGTCAAATCTCCGTTAACATTGTTA